>MCJB01002834.1:0-11938 GCA_002018475.1 Nicotiana obtusifolia | reverse complement strand
AAAAGAGCAGACACTGGGCGTCATGGAACAATCTTTGTATTCCCTATGATGAAGGAGAAGCAGGGTTTAGATCCCTACATGACATGTCCAAAGCACTCTTTTGCAAAATATGGTGGAACTTCAGTACAAAACCAAGTCTCTGGAGTGCATACATGAGTCAGAAAACTGCAAAAGAAATAATGCAATAATAATACCCTGGACCAGAGGATCACAAACCTGGAAGAAGATGATAGAATGCAGAGAAATCATAGAACACCAAATTGCCTGGCAAATCAAGATGGGATCATCATTGTTCTGGTTTGATAACTGGACTAGATTGGGGGCCTTATACCATATAGTGCCAGCAAATCATCCAATTGATGAACCACTTCAAAATGTAAATCACTTCCTGCAAAATGATGAATGGAACAGACAGCAACTGACTGAAGCACTGCCACAGGAGCTAGTTGATCATATAACAACAACACTCAGGGCACCAAAAATGGGACAATCACTTGACATCCCCTTCTGGATGTTGCAAAGTCAAGGACACTTCACAGTCACAACTGCTTGGGAATACCTCAAGAAAAGAGAAAACCCAAATAGAGCATACAAGATGATATGGATTAAAGGACTCCCCTTCAAAATTGGTTTCTTCATGTGGAGGGTTTGGAAAGGCAAGCTGCCACTTGATGATCTTCCGAAAAGATGGGGATATCATCTGCCATCGAAATGCTGGTGTTGCTCTGAACCAAAGGAGGAAACCATGACACACCTCTTCTTCACCTCCAACACTGCCAACAAAGTATGGAAATATTTCCTACAGAGAGCAGGANATCAAACACGTTTTACAGAGTCTACCAGTCCACCTACTTTCAGCAGTAAACCCCCCAAAACAGGTGATCAACATTCTACACAAGCTCTTCGCGCAATTCTTCTGGAGTAACACAGTGGGGGAAAAGAGCAGACACTGGGCGTCATGGAACAATCTTTGTATTCCCTATGATGAAGGAGGAGCAGGGTTTAGATCCCTACATGACATGTCCAAAGCACTCTTTTGCAAAATATGGTGGAACTTCAGAACAAAACCAAGTCTCTGGAGTGCATACATGAGTCAGAAATACTGCAAAAGAAATAATGCAGTAATAATACCCTGGACCAGAGGATCACAAACCTGGAAGAAGATGATAGAATGCAGAGAAATCATAAAACACCAAATTGCCTGGCAAATCAAGATGGGATCATCATTGTTCTGGTTTGATAACTGGACTAGATTGGGGGTCTTATACCATATAGTGCCAGCAAATCATCCAATTGACGAACCACTTCAAAATGTAAATCACTTCTTGCAAAATGATGAATGGAACAGACAGCAACTGACTGAAGCACTGCCACAGGAGCTAGTTGATCATATAACAACAACACTCAGGGCACCAAAAATGGGACAATCACTTGACATCCCCTTCTGGATGTTGCAAAGTCAAGGACACTTCACAGTCACAACTGCTTGGGAATACCTCAAGAAAAGAGAAAACCCAAATAGAGCATACAAGATGATATGGATCAAAGGACTCCCCTTCAAAATTGGTTTCTTCATGTGGAGGGTTTGGAAAGGCAAGCTGCCACTTGATGATCTTCTGAAAAGATGGGGATATCATCTGCCATCGAAATGCTGGTGTTGCTCTGAACCAAAGGAGGAAACCATGACACACCTCTTCTTCACCTCCAACACTGCCAACAAAGTATGGAAATATTTCCTACAGAGAGCAGGAATAGCAATAGAAGGTCTAACACTCCAGCAAGCAATAACCAAGTGCTGGACAGCACAAGCACTTAACAGAATCAAACCAGTGCTACACGCTCTCCCATCCTGCATAGTTTGGGAACTCTGGAAAAGAAGAAACAGCCATAAACATAGGGAACCAATCACAACAGGCAGGGTCATATACCAAACCTCCACCGCATTGCAAGCTCTAGTCAATATCAGAAAACCAGGCTTAAACGCTCCACACAAATAGAGTGATCTCCTTCACATGCTAGAAAGGCACACTCCCAAAATAACATACACCAAAGTGAAGTGGGGAGCCCCAAAACCGGGATGGATAAAGGTTAACACAGATGGAACATCAAAAGGAAATCCAGGAAGAAGTTCCATCGGATTCTGTGTGAGAAATGAAACAGGAGATTTAGTATATGCGTTGGGCACAGAGATTGAAGAAGGAACAAACACGGAAGCTGAAGCAATAGCCATCAGGGAAGCATTGAAATACTGCTTAGCACATGGCTACAGACAAATCTGGTTGCAGACAGACTCCTTGCTATTAAGTAACATCATAAACAGTAAATGGGAACCTCCATGGTGTATAATGGACCAGACAGATGAAATCCTCCAAATGAAACAAAAGCTCACTCTGATCTTATCACATACATACAGGGAGGGAAATAAGTTGGCAGACCATATAGCAAATGTAGCTCTAGAAGAAGGGAGCTTTGAATGTCAGCACTTCTCCCAGTTGGACACAACAGCAAGGAAAATCCTCAATGATGACAAGTCACAATGCCCTTACTTAAGAATCAACATAGCAAAATAATCTCAAGTATGGGATCAATGAGAGCAAGGAGGATAAAGAGCACAAAGAACTCGGACCTGAACAAGCAAATGCATCTCACTGTTTCATCAACAGATGCATCTTCTTTTCTGTTTCTTACTGCTGATACTTCTCATTCTTGTTGCAGGATGATACACCAGTCAGAATGTAACTACAAAGGCTGCAGAAACAGAGAGCCAAATCGAGCAAAACAAACACAGCCACTGGAACACACAATGAGGACAACAGGACCAGCAAAAACCACAAGAAAGAGAACATCAGACACTGGAACAAACTATGCAGAAAACAGGAGTAGCAACACCTCAATTGGCAAAAGAAACAGCACTGGCAACAAAATGGAAAAAGGAATCAAAAGACAGCAAAAACTCATTCACAGATATGCAGCACTTGGATCACAAATGTCTCAGGCAGCAATTCAAATCAAGAACTCTAGACAAATAACTTGGAGCAGAAACACAGAAAAGAAACAGCAGACACCAAAGAACACCAATGCCACACCCACAATGAAGCAAGAAAAACCTCTATCGCACACAGGAAGACAAGGAAAAGAGACAAGGAAGCCAAACACCATTATTGAACCAAAAAGCAGCAATTATCAGTCGGGACATACAGCAACAATCAGGAGCAGCAATTCGAAGATTATAGTTTTTTCCATCAAAACACAGCAGTTATATGTGCAGATCTTGGGCAACAGAATCAGTAAAGATTGCAGCAGTAATAACAGGACACAAAGTAGCCATAATCAGACGACAAGCAGCAAATACACCAACACCAACACCTTCACAGACAAGTCAGAATCTCCCCCCCAAACATCCAGCAATAGCATTCAGCAGACGCAGCAGTATCAAAACAAAAGAACAATGAACCAATCCATCTTCTTCAACATCATCTTCAGCATCAATAACATAATGAAAGGCAACAACCTTCTTCAAGGCACAGGCAAGACAAATAACAACACAAGCACCACAGCAACAAACTGTTCTCATAGGTGTAGGCCATTGACGCAATTGCATTGTGTGGTATTAGCACCCTCGGTGCTCATTCTAATGCAATTGTATCAATTACCTTCTACCTATAAAAACAGTAACATCCACAGTACAGTCAGAGACATGAACCACAAACAGCAAAGCAGCCTTCGAATGACCAAAATAGGACAATACTTCAATCAACTTTGTGCAGCAGCAGAGCAACTCCCTTATGCAATCATCGACAGAAGGGACAACTACTCATTTCAGACACAGCAGGAGCCCAGTAGAGTCAACACCAGCACAGCAAGCAACAAAAACAAACAGAAAAGCAGAGACAAGGCACCCATAATACCTGTTCAACACACACAGAAACAACCCTCAGCACACCAGGAAGGAAGCAAGGAAGAAGCAGACAAAAAAGATATGCAAGAGAACAACATCAGAAATAATCAGCACCAACAGCAGGGCAAACATCAGAAAACTCATCAACCAATCCAATAGCAAACAAACACTGAAGTACTACATCAATTCCCGAAAAGCATCAACATTTCAACAACACACAAGGACCTAAGCAAGAACCAGCACATCACAATTGAAAGAACACTCAAGGGAACAAACACCAATCAACCAAAAGTAGAAACACACATGAATAGAATGGGAGACCTAGAAGTATCTCACTTTGGTTTTGTACAGATGTTTATCTATCATCTATATAAGATAGATATACATTATTTTACACTAGGTCGGACACACTTTGTACCTACTGGACACTTTTTGTATTTTTGTATCTATGAGATAAGGTACATTTTCTTTTTTGGGGAGGTAAGGTTTGTGTCCCCCTCCCTCTTTGTAAATCTCTTTAACTAACATCAATAAAAGCTCTACTTAACCAAAAAAAATAATAATTATATTCACAATAGACAAATTAAAAAAAATAGAAGATAAGTTAGAAAGACTATACAGCGAAAATCCGTTACAAGGATGGGAAAAACATAAAACAAAAATAAAAATTGAACTTATAGATGAAAATAGTATAATAACCCAAAAACCTTTAAAATATAATTTTGATGACTTAAAAGAATTCAAAATGCATATTACTGAATTAATGGAAAATGGATATATACAAGAAAGCAATAGTAAACATACTAGCCCAGCTTTTATAGTCAATAAACATAGTGAACAAAAAAAGAGGAAAAAGTAGGATGGGAAACCCTAGCTGAATTTCCCTTTCTTACAAACCCACATTGAAGGCAAAGACCTAGAAGTTGAAGAATAGAAGAAGAAGGTTGAATAATTCGCATGCAAGGTAAGTTACTACTCCCTTTCATGTGGTTTTCCCCTTAAACATCCATGATAGGTGGTTGCATGTCCGTAAGAACTTATGATAGCAGCACAAAAAGCCATGAAATCAAAATAGGTGGGGTCAAACCAAATGGGTCATGAACATTGTGGGTTGTAAATAGGTTGCATGTGCCGTAAATGCATTTTAATGGGGTTTAGGGGATGAAGGATGTAGAGGAGCACCATGTGAATTTAGGGGATTTTGGTTAATGATAGCCATCACGCGTAGTGAGTAACCATTAAGCTATTCTTTAATTGTAGATTAAAGAATTGTAGCAATTTCGTGGTTTGAGAGCTGGTGCGATTTATACCAGGTATGAACGACTATACCGTTCCTTCTTATGCACGATTCCTATCGAATACAATGCCTCGAATGAGCCCCAAAGAACATTCTATTCTTAGAAGCTAGTGTTGCCTATGCTTTTCTTCCCTCTATGGAATGATTTTTCTTGCTTCATGGTAATAATGTAGACGGAAGTCTTTGAGTCCCATAATTACATTGTTAAAAAGGTATTCTTAATTACATGAGGAAGAAAAGGGTAAGAAATGTAACAAGTCAAAAACACAAGTCATAAATAAGCATCGAAATGTGTTATGTGTACATGTATATGTGTGTATGATTGAATTTGTATGACCGCGCCTAATAAAGGCCGGGTATGATGTGACCGTGCCTAATAAAGGCCGGGTATGTTGTGACCGCGCCTAACAAGGGCCGGGTATGAGCCCACAGAGGCAGATGATGACGAGCCCACAGAGGCGTACGATGATTATGAGCCCATGGAGGCATGTGTGTGATTGTACGAGGTAACGGTTATGTAAACGATTTCGGTAACATTAAACGTATATGAAAATGACAAGCCCACAGTGGCGCAGATAGTGGGTTAAGGTAACGATTATGTAATGTACCAGGTAATGTTAATGTATTTGAAAATGGCAACCTCGCAAAGGTAATAGTATAATGCTGTAATGATGGAAATAGGCTTACAACAACGACGAAATGGAAGCATGTAAATAGACATAAATATTACCACGTGTTATGGTTAGCCGCCCTCAGAGGCAATTCCTTTGTTACGAGTTATATGTTCCTATCCTGATGTCTATATTACTGCTCATATATTGTGTTTCATGTCTTACATACTCAGTACATTTTCCGTACTGACGTCCTTTATCTTGTGGACGCTGCATATCGTGCTGGAGGTCCTAATAGATTGGCAGACGGAGCTCCCCCACCGCAGTAGGCCACCAGTTCGGCAGATATTGGCAAGACTCATCCTTCGGGCTTGCTACATTTTGGTATGCATATGTATACACATCTTGGGCCGTCTCGGGGCCCTGTTCCGACTTAGGATGTTTAATGTCTGTTCTAATAGAGGCTCAATAGACAATACTAGTGGGGTGTAGACAGTGGTTGGCTATGTATAAATAGTTGTCAAGGTCTATCTATGTTTTGTAAATCTTATGCCTAAATACAGTGACACGTTTCCATGAATGTTTGTATGTTTGTATGTGTACGAAGCGTGACCCCAATGAGAGGTCCAATTAAATGATCTTTTTGTTTGAATTAATAGGATGGCTGAAATGAAGGGTTCGCCGGTACTCTGCGAGCGGGGTCCGATGCCCGTGTCGCGGACCCGCCGGGCGGGGCGTGACAAGAAGTGGTATCAGAGCAAGGTCGTGTCCTAGGATTGTCTATGAGCCGTGTCTAGTAGAGTCTTGATTATGGGTGTGTAGCGCGCCACATTTTATAATCAGGATGCTACCTGACATTTAGGAATGCTACCTTCCTTTTGAATCTAGATCGTCCTTAGAGCTAAGTAAGTCGTAAGTGTTCACCTCTAATGATTGCCTTGTTTTCCTACAGCGATGCCTTCGGCTGGAAAGCAAGTCAATAGTGGACGGCTTGATATAAATGCCAGAGAGGGGACCAGTCGACTGCCCCATATGATGGAAGGCCAAAGTGAAACGCCTTCCCAAACTTCCTCTACTCCTCCTCCCCCAGAAAATATTAGAAGCCGCCCAGCTTCCCCAGTCCCTTCTTCCAATGCTACAGACCAGGACTTGCGAACTGCGGTCCAGTTGTTGACCAGCCTGGTAGCTTCTCAGCCTCGGAGGCAGAATACCGGTGCAGCTGAGAGACCGGTCAGTACGAGGGTCCGTGACTTTATCAATTTGGATCCTCCAGTGTTCACCGGGTCTGATCCTAAGGAAGACCCGCAGGATTTCATCGATCAGATACACCGCACACTGCGGGTTATGCATACCAGTGACACAGAGGCAGTAGAACTGGCTTCTTATCGACTGCTGAATTTAGCAGTGTTATGGTTGGGAAAGATCCAGGGGTCCAAATGCTCCCCCACCAGTATGGAATGAATTCTCCGAGGCGTTTCTTCGCCACTACCTGCCAGTTGAGGTACGTAAGGCCAAGGCCGATAAGTTCCTGAACCTTAAGCAAGGGAATATGAATGTACGAGAGTACAGTATGCAGTTTGACTCTCTGGCAAGGTATGCTCCCCACATGGTGGCGGAAATGAGCGACAGAGTTCACTTGTTCGTGAACGGACTGGGACCGCACTTGATAAATGAATGTACTACGGCCTCCTTGATTGAGGGCATGGATATCTCCCGTATTCAGGCCTATGCCCAGACTATAGAGGACCGTAAACGCCAACAAAGGGCGGATAGGGAGAAGAGAGGACCCAACATAGGAGGACAAGGATCGCGGGGGTATTCTGGTGATTCCAGGAGTAGTGTGAGGCCCCATTCTTCGAGGAGCTCGGCACAACCTGTTTTTAGTGCCCCTCGACAGTTTCAGGGCTCGCGGGCATCAAGCTCGCCGTATCACATAGCTACTAATATGAGATCCTCCATGCCTCGTTGTGAGCAGTGCGGCAGGACCCACTTCGGACCTTGCCGTCGGGGTTCAGATGGATGTTATTACTGCGGACAGCCCGTCACATGATACGAGACTGTCCTTACAGGAGGGATGGTGGCATGGCTCACCAAACTAGATCTGTTGCTGGATCTTCTTTATCTATTCGACCCCCAGTACGAGGCCCTCAGCAGCCAGCAGTTCGTGGCAGAGGCAGCGGTACAATGCCGGGCCCAAGCGGTGTTCAAAACCGCATATATGCCCTGGCAGGCGGGCAGGACCTCGAGTCATCCCCAGACATTGTCACAGGTATACTGTCAGTGCTTTCTCATGATGTGTATGCATTGATTGATCCCGGGTCCACGCTATCTTATGTTACTCCCCTGGTGGCTGATAAATTTGATATGGCATCCGAATTATTGAGCCATCCCTTTGTGGTATCCACTCCAATAGGAGATTCCGTAATTGCCAAGAAGGTATATAGAGGTTGCACGGTGACGATCTGTAATCGTCAAACCTCGGCGGATTTAATTGAGTTAGAAATTATTGATTTTGGTGTGATAATGGGGATGGACTGGTTGGCATCGTGTTATGCCAGTGTCGATTGTCATACAAAGGTGGTTAAATTCCAGTTTCCTGACGAACCTGTCCTTGAATGGAAGGGGAATGTTGCTACGCCGAAAGGTAGGTTTATTTCCTAGCTCAAGGCAAGCAAGATGATCTCTAAGGGGTGTATCTACCACCTTGTCCGCACCATGGACGCGAAGGCGGAACTGCCTATCTTACAGACGATTCCGGTAGTCAATGAATTTCCGGATGTCTTTCCAGATGAACTCCCAGGCCTTCCTCCTGAAAGAGAAATTGAGTTTGGCATCGATGTGTTGCCTGACACTCATCCAATTTCTATTCCTCCGTATAGAATGGCCCCAGCAGAATTGCGGGAATTGAAAGTACAGTTGAAGGACTTGTTGGATAAAGGCTTCATTAGGCCTAGCACTTCACCTTGGGGTGCACCAGTCCTGTTCGTGCGAAAGAAATACGGATCGTTACGAATGTGTATCGATTATCGTCAGTTGAATAAGGTCACCATAAAGAACAAGTATCCACTTCCAAGAATTGATGACCTGTTCGACTAGCTCCAGGAAGCTAGATATTTCTCCAAGATTGACCTGCGCTCGGGGTATTTTCAATTAAGGGTCAAGGAGAAAGACATTCCAAAAATAGCCTTCCGAACTAAATATGGGCATTTTGAATTCCTAGTAATGTCGTTCGGGTGAACTAATGCCCCGGTTGCTTTCATGGACCTCATGAACAATGTATTCAGGCCTTATCTTGATGTGTTCGTGGTGGTATTCATTGATGATATTTTGGTATATTCTCGCTCAGAGGCAGAGCATGTGGGTCACTTGCGAATAGCATTGCAGACCCTTCGGGACCACAGGTTATATGCAAAGCTCGCCAAGTGTGAGTTTTGGCTGAATTCAGTGGCGTTCTTAGGCCATGTGATATCAGATGAGGGTATTAGTGTCGATACTCAAAAGATCGACGCAGTCAAGAATTGGCCAAGGCCTACTACGCCATCAGAAGTCCATAGTTTCTTGGGGTTAGCGGGATATTACAGGCGGTTTGTAGAGGGATTCTCTTCTATAGCCGCGCCATTAACTAAGCTGACCCAGAAAGCTGCCAAGTTTCAATGGACAGATAGTTGTGAGCGGAGCTTTCAAGAACTGAAGGATCGATTAACATCAGCTCCAGTTCTTACTCTTCCCGAGGGAACTGAAGGTTATGTTGTATACTGTGATGCCTCCGTCATAGGTTTGGGATGTGTGTTGATGCAGCACGGGAAGGTGATTGCTTATGCTTCAAGACAGTTGAAGAAACATGAGAAGAATTACCCGACCCATGACCTACAATTGGCTGCTGTGGTATATGCATTAAAGACCTGGCGACACTATCTATATGGTGTCCACGTCGACATCTACACAGACCACAAAAGCTTACAATACATATTCAGTCAAAAGGAGTTGAATTTGAGACAATGACGTTGGCTTGAATTATTGAAGGACTACAACGTCGAGATATTGTATCACCCGGGCAAGGCCAATGTTATGGCCGACGCTCTCAGTCGTAAGTCAATGGGGAGTTTGGCACACATTGAAGCAGGTAAACGAAGTGTAACCAAGGAACTTCATCAGTTAGCCAGCATGAGAGTCAAATTGCTAGACTCCGAAGATGGAGGTGTGGTTGTACACAACACCTCTGAATCGTCTCTCATAGCCGAGGTGAAGGCACGGCAATATGAAGATCCCACCTTGAGGCAATTAAGAGAGGGTGTCCAGCAAGGTAGAATCTCAAATTTTGAGATCGCAGGAGATGGGACCTTGAGTTGTCAAGGCCGGCTATGTGTGCCGAACATAGAGGGACTGCGAGAAAAAATCATGAGGGAAATTCACCAATCTAGATATTCCATCCATCCTGGCTCGACCAAGATGTATCATGATGCCAAGGAACAGTATTGGTGGAACTGAATGAAGAAGTCCGTAGCAGAATTTGCAGCTCAGTGTCCTAATTGCCAACAGGTAAAGACAGAACATCAGAAACCTGGTGGGCTGCTACAGGATATAGAAATCCCGACTTGGAAGTGGGAGGTAATTAACATGGACTTCATTGTTGGATTACCCCGCTCCAATCGTAAGTTCGACTCCATCTGGGTAATAGTGGATCGGCTTACCAAGAGTGCTCACTTCCTACCAGTTAGGACAACCTACACAGCTGAAGATTATGCGAAGCTGTATATCAAGGAAATCGTTAGACTTCATGGGGTACCAATGTCCATCATATCGGACAGAGGAGCCCAATTCACAGCTAACTTCTAGAAATCTTTTCAGAAGGGTTTGGGTACGCAGGTAAATCTCAGCACAGCTTTTCATCGACAGACGGATGGACAGGCTGAGCATACCATTCAAACACTGGAAGATATGTTGCGGGCATGTGTTCTAGATTTCCAAGGTAGTTGGGACGACCATCTACCGCTCATAGAATTTGCCTATAATAACAGCTATCACTCCAGTATAAAGATGGCCCCATATGAGGCACTGTATGGGAGGAAGTGTAGGTCGCCGATTGGGTGGTTTGAAGTGGGTGAAACGGAATTGTACGGCCTGGACTTGGTCCATCAAGCCGTTGAGAAGGTGAGATTAATACAGGGACGATTGAAGACTGCACAAAGCAGGCAAAAGCCCTACTCCGACGTCCGACGTCGTGACTTGGAATTTCAAATTGGCGACTGGGTGTTCCTGAAAGTCTCACCCATGAAAGGTGTCATGCGTTTTGGGAAGAAGGGTAAATTGAGCCCGAGATACATCGGTCCATATCAAGTTCTTCGCCGAATTGGAAAAGCTGCCTATAAATTGGAACTACCATCCGAGATGGAATTTGTCCATCCGGTGTTCCATGTGTCCATGTTGAGGAAGTGTATCGGAGACCCTTCTCGGGTCATTCCCCTCCAAGATATACTGATCACAGAGGACCTAACCTACGAAGAGGTACCAGTGGCTATAGTGGACCGACAGGTCCGCAAGCTTAGGTCAAAAGATGTGGCCTCGGTCAAGGTGTTGTGGAGGAACCGAAATATGGAAGAGATGACATGGGAAGCAGAGGAAGAGATGAAAACTAAATACCCGTACCTGTTCCGGAAGGTGGATGATAGTGAAAATGCCAAGGGAATGCAGAACGCATTGGAGGGAGAAACGTTTCCATGAGGTAAATCGGAAGCTCATAATTACCTTTCATTTAATGCTGGGATTGTGGCATCCGAACGAAGCCTATAAAAGCTAAAACCCCTCCCCCAGTAATATTACCTTTCATAGATCCAGACATTCGGGGACGAATGTTCCTAAGGGGGGGGAGAGTGTTACAACCCGTAAAATACGTACATTTAATTATGCCAAAAGGTAGTTTACGTAAAAGGGACCAAGAACCCGGAAAATGGCTTAAAGTTAATAGATATTCCCAAAATGAGAGGGACTGGCGAGAAAGTGACGAAAATCCCTTCGTCTTCATCGAAGGTCCACTCAGACGCTAATGGCGTCGTCGGCCGGTGATAATCCGGTTGGCCAGCCCTCGACTAGCAATCACCCACCCCCAAACACAATGATAACCACATCCCAACC
>MCJB01002832.1:0-11133 GCA_002018475.1 Nicotiana obtusifolia | reverse complement strand
GCTAGGCTTGGTAGGCCCGCGGGCCCGGCCCACTACGGGCCTAGCCCGTGGCGGGCCTAGGCCCGTAGCGGGCTGGTCCCTACCCACGAGCCCGCCAGGCCCGCCAGGCCCAGGCCCGCCACGGGCCACAGCCTTAGCCACAGCCTTATTTGAGGGTTCCAAAGCTTAGCGGTTCAGAAGTTTATGAAATTTGTGGGTTCGGAAGGTTGTTGGTTCGAACGTTTATGGCTTCATGTTTATTATATCTAAATTATTTATGAATACTCTTGAGAAGTTATTTTTCTTAATTTGCGTACCAAACACCGAAAAATAAGTAAAATTACTACTTGTTTTCCAAGAAAACACTTTTCCTTATACCAAACACACCCTAAGAGTAGTTGTGATTGTATTATTGTTAGATTGAGATATTGCTAGTGCTTGCATGCACCAAGAGTCTGTGGGCAGGCTTTTCCTTTCGGACGAAGATGAATTCAAAGTGTAGGAGCTGAAAGAAAGAATCTAACAGCCATTGATCCTAATGCCAAAATTTGGAGCGGAAAGAAAGAGAGGAGAATCCTTTTGTCTTTCTCCTACACTACTGCAATGTTGCTTCAAATAATAAGTTCTATAGAAAATATTAAGCTAAATATGGTTCTGGGGATGTGTTCAGCTTATCTTTTAACTGTTGATGTTGGTGATGACTGATCGATCATCTGGTCAGCTGATAGCACTATTTTTCTGTTTGATTAGTTTGCGTGTGGCTCTCTCAATAATACAATTGATATGGAGATATGGTATATAACCTCTAATTCGCCACAATTTTCTAGCTCTGATGAAAACAAAAAGAAGTTTTAAAGTCGCTCAATAATACACTTGTTTGAATAGGCATGTGTTGAGTTAAAGTGGAAAGTACAAAACCCAAGTGTCTCTAATTATACATCAGCTGTGAAAGTTAGATCAAGACTCTTCGTTGTTCCTTTAACATCCAATATCTAGTAGTAGAACTCTGGAGTTTTCTTTTGTAACAAACTGTTAATGAACTGAATCCATTATTTTATGTTTTAGATATGATATAATTGTGATGGTCTGAGAAGTTGCTGCACTAGTTACATGATCAATGTATTGCACAAATCACATTTATATTTCCACTGCACGTCTGGGCTTGGGATAAATTAACAGGCTACTGTTTGAGCTGAAGCTTATACGCTTCAACTACGAGGAAGGGCGAATCCGAAATAGAAAATGAGAAACAATCCCCAAAATTTGGGACATTAAAGTCCTGACAGTTGACTATTAAGTAGAGGCCAAACAAATACATCCGCAGACAAGAGCCAATCCGCAGTGCTTATTCAAAATTCTCTATTATTAGGATTCGCTAGGAGCAGATTCCTTAGCCGCGAAATTCATTCATGAACTTCTCATGAAATTCTGTAAGACGGGATACAATAGCTGGTATCTTCTCTTCTTGTGGTAATATTGTGCACCTAAAATGCCAGGTTCCAGGAACCTACACAGATGCAACAACCAATTCAGTGTAAGAGAGACAAACATGTACAAGATAATCAGAAATGCTTGCTTTTTCTCTGATGACATTTTACCATTCAAGTGAACAGTTCATGCAAGTTTATTGAAAATGGTCGGAGAATATTACCAAAGGATATAATAGTAATAATGGCATTGACTAGATGGCAAAGCTACAAATGTAACAATTACCTGACGAAATCCAGAGCCTGGAACAACAACGATTCCAGTGGCACTAAGGAGGCGTCGAGCATAAAAGGCATCTGGTGCAGTTTTAGCTGCTTCTGCTGCTTTTATTGCTTTGTCAGGCAAGTTAATACGCGGAAAGAGATACATAGCCCCTTCTGCTCTATTGCATGTCACTCCTTCTAAACTATTTAATGCATCTTCTAGTGTCTGATGGTATCATTAAAAGAGGGGGGCAAAAAAGACAAGACAAAAAGAAGATTTAACAAGTTGACAGATATAAACTCAAAAGACGAAGCTAAAATATGAACTCTATAGGAGCAAATTTCAGACATCATTTTTTGCCTGCTATATTAAGCAGTTCTTATGTTCAGGTTCAGTTTCTCCTACTTCAAATGAACTAACTAATTACTATAATAACATCAATAGTCCTACATGTCAGTTCTCACTAACCTTTGCACGCCTTGCCAAGGAAGAGAGTATTCCTTCTTTCTCAGCAGAAAAAGACTCATATGATTCATCTCCCACCTGCATGTACCATGCTCTCTACTTAAGCCTTTTCCTCTGGGAATATGCAAGGCAACACATTATTAGGAAATAGCAATACTAACCTTTGGGGGACTCATGACAAGGCTTGCAAGTATCTGACCAGAGATATTGGAACACAGATTGACAGACGCCAGTTTGTATATTTGTTCCCTCACTTCAGGGCTAAAACCAGTGACCTCCATGTAACCTCCTCGCTTTCCACATTCTCCATAGAATCCTAAAGCCACCAAGGTAAATGAAAATATTAGAACAAATTTATTTGCATTTGGAAATATAGAACCCCCATCCCCTCTTAAACCACTCCGACCCACCACCCAAAGAAATGACAAGGTAAAGGGAAATATGTACCTTTTGACACGGACTGGAAAGACACTAAAGATAAATCCTTTTCCCCATATCTCATAGAGCGGGAAATTTTCTTAAATGAGTGGAATTTCTTGTCAGGCACGTAAACATTTTCTTGATAGACCTGTATGAGTTCCACAAATTATGAAAGAGAATTACAACATTGAAGTTTAATACGACCCCAGATGTGCTCAGAAATGCAAAATCTGATAGTGATACATCAAAAAACAAGTTCTGTGTCACTGCTAAACAAGCTGCTGACAGAAGCAAAAGAATTTGTCATATCAAGCATAGAAGAGTTTTAGAGGATAATTAACTCACTTCATCAGCCAGAAGGACAAGGCCTTCCCTCCTGCAGAACTCTACAATTTCCCGTTGATTGGCCTCACCAAGAACCTATAGTTACGCCATAGAAAAATATTCATACCACATGAAATGGTTAAATAGGGGTATAAACTAATCATATTCTTTTCTGAAGAAAATTCATAAATGAGCCATCGAAATCTCTATTAGAAGCCTACCTGCCCAGTAGGGTTGCCTGGATTAATCACAACCAAAGCCCTAACATCAATACCCTTGGATTTTGCAGTTTTCAGCTGTTGCTCAAGTTCTGAAATCTCAAGCCCCCATCCTGTTTGTTCATCAAGATAATAAGGAACCTACAAAACCAGATGATATGCAAATATTAAGAACTTCTCAAAGGATTACCTTTCTAAAAATCAAATAACGGGTCTTTGAAGAATAAGTTTATCAGAGTTTTAATGCATGCACTAGTGGTACTTTCAAGGAAAGATCTCATAAGAGTAGTCAAACATGGCATTCAGTAACATTTGTATAGACATCAATCTTCAGTTTCATTTTCAGCCAACTAAACAACTAGCACAAATCAATTTTATTTTGAAGCAATTGTACGTACAAGAGTTCCACCATGGAGGGCAATTGAAGCAGAGTAAAGAGGATACTGGGGAATGGGACAGAGAATTCCATCATTCTCTGACCTGATGAGCAGCTGCATCATCATGTGAACCTGAAAAAAGGGAAAGAACCAACATTACCAACTACGTGAGATTTGCTACAAGCTACTTTCCTAAAATCTGTGAAAATGACAAGGATATAAATATAATTTACCGCTGGGCTTGCACCATCAGTCAAGAAAAGATCATTTGGATCCGCAGGGAAGCCATCACGAGCTTCAATACCAGAAGCGATTGTATCGCGTAATCCTTTGATACCCTATTTAGGAAACAAAAATAAAAAGCTTTTTATTATCGGCCCTATACAACACTCTGGAAATCTGGAACAAGCTCAAGAAGATAGTCACCTGACTGTGGCTGTATGCACCAGTTGCTCTCCCAGGAATTTGGTCAAGGATCTGGAAAGCTCGTTCTATGGCATCCGCACTACAAAAGGAAAGAAAGAATGAAGGACAGCAATGGCAATTTCTCAGAGTTC
Organism: Nicotiana obtusifolia; assembly: GCA_002018475.1. Classification (NCBI taxonomy): domain Eukaryota; kingdom Viridiplantae; phylum Streptophyta; class Magnoliopsida; order Solanales; family Solanaceae; genus Nicotiana; species Nicotiana obtusifolia. The sequence goes on along the minus strand of MCJB01002832.1, from coordinate 7,101 downwards.
ACAACAAGTTTAATATTTCATATTGAAGAGATCTACTCTTTCTAACAAATGGTTGCACCTATAACCGAATACTTCTCAGACGAAAAAATCATGTCAAGATATTGCTGAACCGTAACCAGGTTTTAAAAAGTGAAGCCATAAGGTAAGACATTTTGTTTCTCGTTCGGCAATGTATCTATGCCTCGAGACATGGGGCTTTAGAATTGTCAATATTATATAAATACAATAATATATGGAAATAATTCAAACAATGAACATCTTTAGGACTTGCAAAAAGTAGAAAAAGCTGATAGCGAATAAAAGAACCGAAAACTGTGGACGTTTCCAATGAAAACAAAAACAGGACAGATCAATATAGAAGCAAGTTATTGCATAAAACATTGCATTTCAGTGCCACTCCAAATACACCCACAAACATCCCCCAAGACACCAAATAAGTTGTAGCTTTGAAGTTGAATCCTTAAACCAAAAAACTTAGACATCAATCATTTCTAATACTTAGAACTAATGAGTATAAGTGATCTTATAAAACTCGGCCAATACATCTTGGGCTACATCCTAAGTTATGAAGCGTTATCCTGGAGGAACTTGCACTCTGCACATGTCCCACACAGCATTTTATCAATATCGCATTTTGAGGCTTCCATCACTCATATCTTGCAAAAACTGATGGTGACTATGTATAAGAGGCAAACAGGGAATTCCTATTTATTATGCATCTAAAGAAGGAACACTTGATTGGAAATAGATGTGGTTGAGCACTATAAAAACATTAGAACCAACAGTTTCTCTCCAAGCCTTTCCTTTAGCTGCCTCAAGTAAACAGTTCTCAGTAGTATTTCTTTTCTTTTTTGATGAAGCTCTCAACAGTATTCCATTGAATACTGGTGCTCATATTCAATGAAATAGCTCATTTTTTCCTTACTTGCATAGACTTCAAAAACAAAGACTTGTTTATATGAGTTTGACATTTGAATAAGAATTAAAAAGACAGCCACCGCATGTTGAATTAACTCCTGGATATTATTGACTAAACAACAAAATAGAAGAACAAGTGCTGACTCATGTCAATAGCGGGATCTATAATCATATCATCTTCTAAGTGTACAGGGAATAGACTACTGAGATGGAAATTTGCTTATTAGACTCATGTTACAGAAGTCAGTTATATATGGATATTAGATGCATATTTTATTCTACTCAACTAAAAGATGCAGTGGCAGACAAACTTCATACCTGAATAGACCTTGTGTTTCACTTTTGTCCAAAATGGCTGGATGGTCGCACAATGCAAGGACCTAACATAAAAAGTCAACCTTACAAATTGCCGATTGAGTCTATTAATTTTTGAAAAAATATGAGTAATTTATACCCACCTCTCTAAAGAAAGTGATAGGTTGCTGAGCCAATGATTGAGGATTTCCAATATTGCAGTATAAGATCTGCACGTAATCGGAGGAACGATGACAGAATAAATTAGAAACTTAAAAAAGTTGGCGGTGCCTAGTTCAGGTCATCAACTTATGACCTATGTGGAGCTTTGTAAGAATAGTTCAATTGAAGATCTATTCCCGAGACTGACATCAGTTACATAAATGGAAATGACGTGTTTATCAAGCATGGATTGTTAAAGCAAAAATGGAAAGAAGAAAACCAAGTTTACAAGAGTGAGTACCTCATCAAAGGGATGAGAACCTGGATTCTCCTTGATTTCTTGCTGCAATTTCTGTATCAAAAAGAAAAATGAAACAGGCTTCTACATATACAAGTTCTTCAAAATTAAGAAATTCAGCAGATTCAAATAATAATGGCATAATCAACAGAAGTCTCAAACATAGATTCCACATACAGTTTACAGGAATCAACAAACAAAAGCCATAGCCAGTAAACCAAGCAAAAAGACTACCTGAGCAAGTGTGACAATCTCTCCACGGACAGCATACTCACAGTTCAAAACCTGAACCCAACAAAATGGACCATAAAATTAGTCAAGTGATGTAAATTCAAGAGAAAAACTCGAAACAAGGTCTTTGAGAAAACTGGCGAAAACCGCAGCATTTAGGTCGAGGTAGAAAGCGTCAATCAGAAGATGAATGCAACAATGTATCAATTAACTCTCCAATAAACACTCAGTACTCTCTATTGATTTTCGCATCAGCACTTACCAATTACAAAGAATGAAGACTCAAAAGATCCTATTTTTGGCAACAGATTAAATTGGAATAGAACTAGTACAATTTCTTTTTGGGAAAGGTACAAATTTAACCAACATTTGACCGTTAAAAAAAAACTATCTAATGCAATAATGGAGAGCCACGGAAAGCAGAAGCAATAATTACGCCTCAATTACAAACAGTTGGGTCGGCTATATAAATCCTCAATATCCATTTCTCCATTTAAACTCGTTCCGTTACAACACAAATAGCCACGAAAAATACTCAGCAAATACTATACTAGGTTGGTAAAAACCCAGGATGAGCAATAGTATAATTTATTTATTACCAATAGCGAGGAGGCAAATTCAATGAACAGATAAAATTCGGCGAAACAGTATAAAAGACTACATCTTTTAGATGCAATAAAGCAGAAAAATTAAATTAAAATTAAGATTACCTTGGGGTTAAGGTTGTCTAGAGTGACGGGAGTGGACGAATAATCGGAACCCATCGAATCGGGAGAAGGAGAAGAAGGCTGAAGCGTGGACAAGAAACGAAACGCAGCAGGTAATGGAGAAGTAAGAGGAGGAGGAGAAGAACAAATAGAAGAAGAAGAAGTAGTTCTGGTTCTGGTTACAGTACTGGAGATGATATTTCTGGCTGTGTGTGTTACGAATCTCCGCATTGTGAAATCTGGTAACGATTATAAAGAAGAACGAGGAAAGAGGGCAAGGGTTAAAGTGGTCAAGATTCAAAAGGCAAGTGCGTTTGACTTGCTGCCCACGTCTCGAAGAAGACAATTCCAATGTGCTGTTTCTGTCAAGCTAGGCTTAAGCCAATTCTTTTTACCAATTTATATCTCAAAGTCAAATCTTAAGATTTATATTTCCTCCGATATAGAGTAAGCTGTTTTAGGTTTCGGCTGTTTCTAAAAATAAGGTGAAAAAAGATTTGGTTTATTCTGTTTTTCTTTCAAGACTTAAAACTTTAAAAAACACCTTAAAGCTGTTGAAATTGGTATTTGTCTCCCATGATGGCTTACCCTTTATGTGATTACAAAACTTAAAGAAGAAATAACAATTTTTGAATATTATGGTCTTAAAATAACAAAATATAAATATGTCATAAAATTTGCATAATTATAAAACGATTGAACCTTGTTGTATTGGCAAGATTTACCTTCTCCATATAACGTACTAAGAGAATGACATGTGACAAATTAAGCTCCAAAATTATGATAAGAACAAAGGGGCTCACTATGGAGTACAACCAACCTTTCAACCCGGAAGCTATCTTTATGGAAGGGCTGAGTATTCGAAGAGTGAACAAGTATATTCAAAGACCAAGTCAATTGCGTTCGTGAATCGTGGTCAGCGAACGTTACATTGAAATGGGTACTACTATCAAGAATCTCATTTCTCACTACTTAATTCTAAGGTGTTGGCTCAAAACTCGAAACGGCAGCTCTCCTTCCCCACGACTATAAATATCAGCATTGTATCTCGGGGGTGGGGGCATAAAAAAAAGATAGAAAGACAATAAAAGTTCTTCCGTGTTCTTCCTTGTTTTATATAGTTTCAAGCTCTGTTCAATTATTTCCCAGATTGCTAATGTCATTGTCAACACAGCTCATCGAGGCCTATATCTAATAAGATTACTCTTGCCTTTACTCTATTTCATTCATTATTTACAATGATTTCTTTGTTCAAATTTTGGATAGAACTTATTGCTAGAGGCCTTAAAATATATATTTAATTGTGTCTTCCAAAAATAGTTTTTGGGTAAAATACTTGTAGCATTAGATCTGTTATAATATTTATGTAGTTACAAAAGATTTACATTAAAGGTAAAATGAAAGTGTAAAGTTAATTATTTTTAAATTTAAAAATATGCAAAAAAAATTAGGACGAACTAAAAAATATGTCAACATAAATTGCAATAAAATAATTGTTGAAGTACTTCGTGGACTTCATCAAGTTCTCCACAAATAACAAATTCATTTTTGTCATTTTTGTTCTTCAGCGAAAAGTATACAAATGACTTTTCATCCTATAGAAAGTTCGTTTTCTTTCCCTTTCCTATTGTTCTTTTGCACACTTAATTCAGCGTTGAGTTTTACGTATAATAGAAGCAATGTCACAAAATTGGTGCTGTTGCTTTTAAAGAATTTGACCCACATGACAAACGACTTCGTGAGAGGTTTTAGACCTGGCTTTTTATAATGCTGAAATTAAGAAAGTGTCTTTTTTAGATTTCTTCTATGTAAAAACAAATCACCATGTGTAAAAAAAAGAGATGAGATCATAAAACTAAAAACAAGTTTGTAATGGACATAAAATTATTTGACCGGCCTCCATGGACCACCAGGAGCTATTAGTTACTCCCTGTTCTGGAAGTTCTTCAAAAGTTAATCAAAGACGGATTCAAAATTTAAATTTTATGGCTTCAATCTTTATGACTTTTAAAATTAAATTTATTGTATTTTTAAACTTATGTGTTCAAAACCATCGTTTGTTGTAGTTTTCGTAAATTTTTACACATACCATGTCGACCGTAATGAAGTCAGATTAACATGACGCCGCCTAATCTATCTCCGCCCCTGTCAAGGACCATTTCATCGTAGTATCGTGGCTTCTTGGTTATCTTAAAAGACTTTCATGGAATTACAATTATAATTTATATGCATGTGGGTTAAAAGAATTGGTGCTGAAGAACAAGTTTACAAAAGAAGCAAGTGATGAAATAACTGAATTTTCGCCACTTCTCCCAAGTCCCACGGAATGAGAAGAACTCTGCTGGTCCAATTTCTTTTACAACTCGAACGGAAGACGCCGTAACCAAATACCGCCGTTGAGTAGTGACACAATAATAACGCATCCGTTCCACGCAAATTGAGGTTGACTATGTAAATCTTCATTATTCGTATAACTAAAATCAAGCTCTATCTCTGTCCAAGTTTTAAAATATGCATCAATCGATACTTCTTACTTTTACTTTTCTTTGATCCAACAAGTTCTAAACGACAAGTACTTGTTAGTTGCACGGAAATAAAAAGAGGTGGCCCATAGTTTTATTGGGCAGTCTCTTAAACTAAAATTGGGCTCAGGATATTTCTAAAGAAAACTATCAGTTATTTTCATTTATAAGTAGCTTGTTATAAAAATTGATCAATTCATAAGATATTATTAGTATTAGCCAAATATCACCAACATTAGCCAATTAGTTATTTATAGCCAAAAAAAGTCAATTTTTTGCTTTTTTTGTGTGGGTGTTATTAGAATAGATTGGACACATCTTAAGGAGCTTGAATCTCAGTTTTGGGATGATTTTGGTGGAGCTTTGAGGTGGTTTGAATTGAAAATTCGAAATAGAAGATGAACATGAAAAAAAATGATATGTGTATCACACTGTGTATCACATATGTATCACATTTGTATCAAATGTGTATCACATGTATATCCATGCATGTGTGGGTGAGATACATGCATGATACATGTGCCGCAGAAGACATATTTTGAACTCGATTTTAACTATAAATTTGGATACCAAATCAATCCAAATCATATCCAACCTTCCTCAAATTTTGTATATTGACTCATCTATATGTTTTCAATAAATTTCAACCATTCTCATTGAAAAATTATATATATATATATATAAAATTATATTTTATCACCTTATTTGCTAACTCATCATGAAATTTTCTTTTCGTCTTGCATATAATGTTATTTATCACGCTTAAAAATATGGAAGAAGATCTTTGCGTGTGATTCTTGGAGAGAAAGAACCTTATTTATTTGAATTTTCAATTTTTATATGTACTTGGCTAGTATTGATAAGTCTATGATTAATGGCTAAAGATTGGTAAGTTGGAACTTATTAGAGGCATTTATGTAAGATTCCATATTTCTTCTCTCTAAAACCTGTTGCGAGGGAGTTTATTTGTCCATAATCAGAACTTTTTCTTTTTTGAAAATTTAATCTAAATTGCCGCCCCCTTAATATTTTAAACTAAAAATAATCAATAAATGTATAACGTGTAGTGTGTCTCTATATATATATATATAAAAAAAAAATTAGTGTATTATACATATGTATCAACTAAAAAAATAAACAATAAATTCAACTGGCTGTTTGTGTAATGATCACTTTTTTTTTAAACTAAGTGTCCGATGGATGCGTTTGTTTGCACAGGAAGGGGTAAGGAGCTTTAGCCCTGGAAGTGCGAGCTCTTATGAGTTCCCTAGCAAAAAGTCGCTTGTATAGGGTCTAATTTCCTCATTCAAATGAAAAGACGAATCACTCAAGCCTACAAGCTCGTCAGACATAGTGTTATTTTTAGGGCTAATTGTACCACTCTTGTTTTTTTTGCATTACAATAACAACAATTCGGTGTAATTTTACAAGTAGGGTATGAGGAGAATAAAATGTATGCAACCTTAATCTTACTCTGGAAGGTGTGAGCACGTGATTTTTGCCTTGCCCAAAATACTCCTATAAAAAAAATCAAAAAAATATATATATATATTTGTTAATTGATTGTTGGCCATTTTTGGAATTCTATTAGATTTTAATCACTCATATCTAATTATTAATTAATTAATTAATGAAAATACCAAAAAATATCTCATGCATTGCATTTTAGGATTTGTTTTATATTTTTTTAGGGATTGAAGTGGTAATTAAATGTTTTACATAATTGAAAACCATAAAATTGAGTCATTTTATAATATAATCTTTAATTCTTAGGTTCAAAGGTTATTTTAATAAATAAATAATTTAGAACAATTTTGCATTTTAGGTGAATTAAGATTTTAGTTACATAATTCTAAGCTTTAAGAATCAAATTAAGGGGATTGAAATGAGGACTAAAATCGGACTGGGCCAAGGTTTAAAATTAAACTTGGCCCAATTGCCCCAACAATGGATCGGCCCAATCTTCCCC
>MCJB01002830.1:18003-29158 GCA_002018475.1 Nicotiana obtusifolia | reverse complement strand
GAGAGAGGAGAGAGGGGAGTGGGTTGCCAGCCATATGCACTCGCCGACGTGGATTGTTACAGTTAGGGTTAGGGAGGGGGAGAGAGAAAAGAAGAAGCAAGTGGAGGGGAGGGAAGCGAGAGGTTAAGCGGTGCCTACCTGGTCGGCGCTGGTGAGTTGCCGCTTGAGGCAAGTGCCGTTGACGAGCACTAAATCCAGTTAGGCGAAGAGAAATACAAACAGGGAGAGTTGATTTAGAGCTACATTTATACATTCTTAAAAAGTGCTTTTTAAAAAAGTACTTTTTGTGAGAAGCATTTTGTGTTTGATTAATCTATATATCTATTTTTTAATCTATATTATTATAAAAGCACGAATAATTTATGCTAAAAGTTGAACGGCTAAAATATCCTCAAAATATTGATTGACTTTTATAATCTTAAATATTTTTATAAATTTGAGGATATAATTGTAATCACCTGAGGCTGGAATTCTTTTCCTATTTAAACTACACATATTAAATTACACATAAGGCAAACGTAAAAATAGCAATTCTTTTCGATTTTTAGGAATAGAAATAGCACTTTCTATTCCTTTCGTTAGAGTTCTTTTTTATTATTTTTGAGTTAGGACTGTTACTTTTTTTCTATTTCAATTATACAATTTTACCTTATTTAATTTTTTTTCCCGAATTATATAGGCGAACACATTTATAGAAGAAGCCTTATTATACGGTCTTCATCACCGAAAATTTTGATAGCTTTCGTTTTGAAGTGTAAAGTTCCAGCTACTACAACAATAAACACTGAACAAAAGAGTTATTTAACTATTTTACTTATACTAGTGAATAGTCATTTAATTATTTTTTTAATATTTATAATTTCAAAGACAATTAAATTTTCTGTTTTGAAACCGGAGACAATAGTGTAGTTTGTGATAATTGAAATCACTATCATAGTTTGGATGCTTCTGAAAGCTCCAAAATTATGAGGTCTTTTGTATGTCCTTTTGACTTTACATCAATTTTCGATGGCATGTGACTTAGTGAATGCATTGCCCCAAATAATTTCACTTCTTATTTTCACTTAGCTTTTTTGCTTTTTGTTTGTTTTTTGAATTATCCTTACTATCGAAATTTAATTACGAGGAGATTTGATAACTAAAAGAATCCTATCTAACTATATCTTACTTGAGTTTCAGATTAAAATTAGTTATGTAATCATTCTATTTAAAACTAAGGCCTCATTTTTTTTAAAAAAAAATTCTAACGCTTTGGTTGCTCTGTCAAGATAAGAACTTTTATTGTGGACATTAATATTCCTCTTCAAAATGCAATGTATAGTTGTCAAAGAGAGAGACATATTGCGGCAGATACATTTGGAATTGTTTGCCGTTGTGCTTTGTTTATTATTATTGTAAAAGACAAGTGTAAAGAAAATTACTTTTGCTCAAATTTAAAGGATGCTCTTCATTTTTCAGAGGCAAAGATTGAATTCTAAGGATGAAGCCTCAAAGTAAACCAAAATAACGTAAAAGATAACTAAAGAGATTTAGCTGTCAAAACGGATTAAAAATTTACTATAGTATGTGTTTTGACTTGATTTAGTTGTTAGAGATTCACTTGATTTTGAAATATTTTTTTAGTACTGCAAAATTTGGTCGGGAGCACAAAATTAGTTAATTATATATATACTTTAGCCACTACGAATTTGAACCGAAAATTATTTATGCAAAATGTATTGATTTTGCTAGCATCGATAAATTCAGTTTGCTTAAAAAAGCAGCTTTCAAGTTTGTGAAAGAATTTTGTACAATCAAAGTTTAGTGGTTATACTAAGTCAAATTATCCCTTTGAACATTTTTTCGTGTGAGAGTGCCTATATATATATACATATATATATATATATACACACACATATATACACACAAAATCTGGATTATAAAAGTGATGACATGATATCTCTCTACATATAAGAAACTACTTGTCTTGTTTCTCGTGCCATTTAGGGTGTGTTTGGTACGAAATGAAAATATTTTCCTAAAAAAAATTTCTGAAAAATGAGTGATTTTATCTCTCATTTTGCCTAGTTTGGTTAGTGAATGGAAAATATTTCCTAGTGTTTAGCTAGAGAGTACAAAATATATTTAATAAAATAATTTTTTAAACCAACCAAACATGGAAAAATTGAAAATATTTTCCTTCGTACCAAACACACCCTTAACTCTCTAAATTTCTCCTATAAATTTAAAAGATAGGATAAAATACCACCCCAAGAAATTGGTTTTAGCAATGGAATTTGCGACTGATGGTTTTAGCTTGGTAATATTAGCAAAGAATTAGCCGATTAGCGATGAAATTAGTCATTTAGCGACAAATCCTATTTAGCCCAGGAATTACGTAGTTTATGTTAGGTGTGGAGCCTGATTAATATGTGATGGACTTGAATTATTTTCTTGTATTTTTAGGAAACCCATAATCCCTATAGGTTTAGGAAAACTCATTGTCCTCATAGACTTGGGAAAGAAAAATCTATAATCCTGGTCAAATTGGGAGACCTTTCTCTTATAGGTTTGGGACTATCTGAGATCTATATATAGGCTGTACTGTTTATTCTTCTTGTATTGTAAATACCCTTAATTATTAATATATATATAAATCCAGCCGCCGTGGAAGTTTACCCTAACGGGGTGTTACCACGAAATAAGTCTCTCACTTTTTTTTTCTCTCTTCAAGATTTCTTCATCTTCTTCATCAGTTCAGAGTGTTTGAGTGAATCGATCCTAACAACTGGTATCAGAGCTTTGGAGATTCAACACGATCACTGAAGATGGAGAGTTCGAAGATTGGAATCGAGAAGTTTGATGGATCCGATTTTGTTTTCTGGAAGATGCAGATCGAAGACTATCTGTACTAGAAAGATCTTCACGAACCCTTGACTGAGGCAAAGCCGGCTTCCATGACAGAGGAGCAGTGAAAGCTTAAGGATCGCCAGGCGTTGGGGTTGATCCGGTTGACTTTGTCGAGAAACGTGGCGTTCAACATCGTTAAGGAGAAGACTAAGGCAGATATGATGAAGGCGCTATCAAATATGTACGAAAAGTCATCGGCGATGAACAAGGTATATTTGATGCGTAGATTGTTCAATTTACAGATGTCTGAGAATGGATCTGTTGCCGATCATATAAATGAGTTCAATATGATTGTGAGTCAACTGACTTATGTGGAAATTAATTTCAAAGATGAAATTAAGGCGTTGATTTTGATGTCATCTCTGCCCGAGTCTTGAGATATTGTTGTTGCTGCGATTAACAGTTCTCGTGGATCTCAGAAGTTGAAGTTTGATGAAATCTGTGATGTTGTTCTTAGCGAAAGAATTCACAAACGAGAAGTGGGAGATTCATCGGGCAGTGCTCTCAGTGTTGACCGAAGGGGGAGAAGCAAGTTGAAGGGCCAAAATCAACATGGCCGATCAAAATCAAAGAATCGAGGAAAATCTCCGAACAGACCCAACGTGATTTGTTGGAACTGTGGAGATAAAGGGCACTATCGGACAAACTATACGAAACCAAAGAAGAAGCAGAATCATAAATCTGGAGATGATAGTGATTCTGTAAATTCCGCAGAAGACATTGGGGATGCTATAATCCTTAGTATGGACAGCCCGGTCGAATCCTGGATTTTGGATTCTGGTGCAGCCTTTCATTCGTCTCCAAGCAAGGAATTGTTCCAAAATTTCAAATCTGGAAATTTTGGGAAGGTATATCTTGCTGACAACAAAGCCTTGGAGATTGAAGGAAAGGGGGATGTCTGCATAAAGACCCCATCGGGAAACCAGTGGACTTTAGAGGATGTCAGATATATTCCTGCTCTCAAGAAGAATTTGATCTCTGTTGGTCAGTTGGATAGCACAGGCTATAAAACAGAGTTTGGAAAAGGTTCGTGGAAGATTGTGAAGGGTGCTATGATTGTAGCTCATGGCACCAAATCTAGAACCTTGTACACCACTGCAGGGTGTATTAACATGGTTGCTGTCGCTGAGGGTGCTTCCGGTTCATGTCTGTGACACAACAGACTTGGACACATTAGTGCTAAAGAAATGAAGATGCTGGTTGCAAAAGGAGCATTAGAGGGCCTGAAGTCTGTTGACATGGGTCTTTGTGAAAGCTGTATTATGGGAAAACAGAAATGAGTTAGCTTCACAAAGACTGCTAGAGAGCCGAAGAAAGTGCGGTTGGAAATGGTACATACAGATGTTTTGGGACCATCTCCAGTTTCATCACTTGGAGGATCCAGGTTCTATGTCACCTTCATTGATGATTTCAGCAGGAAGGTATGGGTCTATTTCTTGAAGCATAAGTCAGATGTGTTTGTGACTTTCAAGAGGTGGAAAGTTGAAGTTGAAAATCAGAGTGGTTTGAAGATCAAATGCCTAAGGTCTGACAATGGAGGAGAGTATGACAAGTCAGAGTTCAAAGCATTATATGCAGCTGAGGGAATCAGATTGATGAGGACAGTTCCCGGTAAGGCTAGGCAGAATAGAGTTGCTGAGAGGATGGACAGAACATTGAATGAGCGTGCAAGGAGCATGAGGATACACAGTGGGCTGCCCAAGATGTTTTGGGCAGATGCTGTGAGCACAGCTGCATACTTGATCAATAGGGGACCATCAGTTCCCCCGTGGTTCAAGATCCCAGAGGAGGTGTGGACGAATAAAGAGCTCAAGTACTCACACTTAGGAACTTTTGGTTGCACGACTTATGTTCATGTTGATCCAGAGAAAAGAGACAAGCTTGATGCTAAGGCTGTGAAGTGTTACTTCATAGGCTACGGTTCTGACTTGTTTGGTTACAGGTTTTGGGATGACAAGAACAGAAAGATCCTAAGACATTGTGATGTGACATTTGATGAGTCTGTCGTATACAAGGACAGAGAGCAGAAGGTTTTCAGAGACTACAAAGCAAGTGGGAGTTGAGATTGAGTTGCAGAAGAGTACACCCAGAGATGTTGCGGAAGAAACTCAATCAACTCCAGACGCTGTTGCTGAAGAACCTATGGTGGAACAAGTGACACCTGAGCAGCTGTTGAGGAGATCATCAAGGACCATCAGAGCACTAGATAGGTATTCACCTTCATTACATTATCTGTTGCTGACTGATGAAGGGGAACCAGAGTCTTTCGATGAGGCCCTACAGGTGGAGGATTCAATCAAGTAGGAGCAAGCCATGAATGATGAGTTGAGCTCCCTTGAGAAGAACAACACTTGGGTGTTGACTGAGTTACCTGCAGAGAAGAAAGCCTTGTTGAACAAGTGGGTGTTCAGAATCAAGGCAGAACCAGACGGTAAAAGAAGGTTCAAGGCTCGGTTAGTGGTTAAAGGATATTCACAAAGGAAAGGTATTGATTATACTGAAATTATTTCTCCTCTTGTGAAGTTAACTACTATCCGAATACTGTTGAGTATTGTTGCATCTGAGAATTTGCATCTTGAGCAAATGGATGTAAAAACAGCATTTTTACATGGAGATCTGGACGAGGAGATCTATATGCAACAACCAGAAGGATTTGTAGTTTCGGGCAAGGAACGCATGGTGTGCAAGCTCAACAGGAGCTTGTATGGGTTGAAGCAAGCACCGAGGCAGTGGTACAAAAAGTTCGATTCCTTCATGACCAAGAGTAGCTTTTGCAGGGCTGAAAAAGATCAGTGTTGTTACTTCAAGAAATACACTGATTCTTATGTGTTTCTACTCTTGTATGTGGATGATATATTGATTGCAGGATCCAGTATGAGGGAGATAAACAATCTGAAGGCAAGTCTGTCTTCAGTGTTTGAGATGAAAGATTTGGGTGCATCGAAGCAGATTCTGGGGATGAGGATTTCTCGGGATAGATCTGCTGGCACTTTAAATCTATCCCAAGAGAAATACATTGAGAAGGTGTTGGCCAGACTCCGGATGAGTGATGCTAAACCCAGGACTACTCCTTTGGCAAAACACATAAAATTGTCAAAGGGGCAGTCACCCAAGACAGCTGAAGAGCGTGAGCAGATAGCAATTATTCCATATGCTTCAGCAGTTTGGAGTTTGATGTATGCTATGGTCTGCACTAGACCTGAGATAGCACATGCAGTGGGAGTTGTTAGCAAGTACATGGCGAATCCGAGGAAAGAGCATTGGGAAGCTGTTAAGTAGCTTCTGAGATATTCGAGAGGTACATCCAGTATTTCACTTAGTTTTGGCAAAGGCAAAGTGAATCTGCAGGGTTTTGTGGATGCTGATCTTGGTGGTGATGTGGACTCGAGCATGAGCACATCTGGATACATTTACACCATAGGTGGTATAACAGTGAGTTGGATTTCCAGGCTTCAGAAGTGTGTTGCTCTTTCATCAATAGAGGCTGAGTATGTGGCAATAGCTGAAGCTGGAAAGGAGATGATAAGGCTGGTAGATTATCTAGAAGAGTTGGGCAAGAAGCAGAGCGAGAAGATTCTTTATTCAGATAGCCAGAGTGCTATACAGTTGGTGAAGAACCCAGTCTATCATTCGAAGACAAAGCACATCAGATGACGGTACCATTTCACTCGCAGGGTAGTGGAGGATGGTGATATGTGTTTGGAGAAGATAGAAGGTGCAAAGAATCCAGCAGACCTGTTGACGAAAAGTGTTGATGTTGAGAAACTGAGGTTGTGCAAAACCTCAGTTGGTCTTCCGTTGTTTGTTTCTACAGATGGTGCGGTGTGGTAAAGAATATCTATAAGCAAGTGACAGGTGTTAAGTACAATGGAGATAAGAAGAGCGAGATAGACGATATGTTGCACAAGTGTTTAATGGGCAAAAGATATATCGTTGTCTTGGATGATGTATGGGAAGTCTGAGGCATGGGATAAGTTAAGATTATGTTTTCCAATTGGTAAACAAGGAAGTAGAATCATGTTAACAACTCGACTTAAATATGTGGCAATGGAAGTCAAAAACCGTACCAATCCTTATTCCCCTCGATTCCTAACCACGGAAGCAAGATGGAAATTGTTGGAGAAAAAAACATTTCAAAAGGAAACTTGCCCTCCTGAATTCCATGATGTTGGGGTACAAATTGCGGAATATTGTAAAGGACTACATCTTACAGTTGTTTTGATTGGTGGAATTCTGGCAAAGAAAGAAAGGAATGTCTCAGAGTGGTATGAAGTTGCAAACAATTTAAAGTCTCAACTTGGAGCAGTTGAAAGTGAGAGCAACTTGGCAATACAATTAAGTTACTGCTATTTACCAGATCATTTGAGACATTGCCTTCTAACTATGGGAGCATTTAGGGAGGATGAAAATTTTGGAGCATCTAAATTGATGTTACTCTGGATGGCCGAAGGCCTCGTTCAATGTAGTGATGACAGAGGATTGGAGGAGGTAGCTGAAGGTTACTTGATCGATATAATTTTTAGTAGCCTACTAATGGTTTCAAAGACAACCTTTGATGGCAAGGTGAAGTACTTGCAAATTCATGATCTAGTGCGTGACTTTGTCTTAAACAAAGCTAAAGAAGAATAGTTCATGCAAGTTATAGGGACACATAACCAATATCAACCTTTATATGATGAGGAACATCGAGTGTGCATTCACCTCGACGATAAGCTTCGTCATGATTTGAAGAGATCCGACAACAAAGTAGATAGATTCCTCACAAGCGGCTCCAAAAAAGGAACATCTTTTGGACAAGATTTTAAATCGTTCTTTGTTACTAATAAGGTTGATGATTTTCTTGCTTATAAAGATTTTTGGAATACTGAGTCTAATTTTCACGGTCCTGTTTCTGGAGAGTATTTATCTCGTTCCTATCATTTCTCGTCAGTTGGAGACTTAAGACTTCTTAGAGTGTTGGATTTCAAGAACTGCATTCCAAGGGATTATACGAATATAGTTGATATACTGCAATCACTAATTTACATGAGATACCTGGAAATGTGTTTCGAAAAGTTTTTTTTTCAAGTGGGTATCACACATGCGCGGCCTGGAAACTTTACTGGTGGATACTGAGATAGTAGTAGAAGGAACACCTCATATATATTTGGAAGATAACGAAACTAAAGCATGTAGACCTAACAACAGTCTTGCCTCGTGAGATATTTGCAGTTTCTGAAGAAGGACCGTCTAAGTTGGAGAATTTAAGGGCATTTGAAAGCATGCGTTTATCTCTTGAGGATATAGAGTTAATTGAGAGGTTTCCCAATCTTCAAAAGCTTCACCTCGTAATAGCTAACCTCGTAATAGTTGATAATAATATTGATGAAGCTGACTCTCTCGTTCTGAAATTGGATGTTCTTACACAGCTTCAATCCCTCTTGCTTTCTCCGATGTGTCATATCACCGAGTATTATTTACCTTCAAGTCTCAAAGAGCTGATCCTCCGCGGAGTTAATATACCAGCAAGTGCAACTTCCACTTGAGAGTTTAGAGCTAAGATATGTTTTATTGCTTAAGATATTGGAACACTTACGTTAATCAAGGAAGAAGTAGAAGCAACTACAGGATGTGACAACCTCAAGGTCTATCTTTTTCCACATTACTCTCGGTATGTCTTTCTTTTTAATTTTCAACTTGTTCTTTCTTGATAAACTCATTCAATTTTTGAGTTTAATTCATTATGTTATTGTTGTTATAACTGCAGAATATGTTTATATCTTTATGTTATGTTACATTAATCCAAATACATCCTTATTGTTGTTAAAAAAAGGGAACAAAAGGAAAAAGAAGGGGAAGAGGAAGAGGAAGAGGAAAGGAAGGAGTAGAAGAAGAAGCAGCATCAGAAGTGGAAGCAGAAGAAAAAGAGAAGGGAGAAGAAGAAGAAGAAGCAGCAGCGACAGCAGCGGCAGCAGCGACAGCAGCGGCAGAAGTAGAAGTAGAAGTAGCAGTAGAGGCAGAAGTAGAAGCAGCAAAAAAAGAGAAAGGAGAGAAGAAGCAGCAACAACAAAAGAAGCAGCAGCAGCAGAAGTAGAAGCAGAAGAAAAAGAGAAGGGAGAAGAAGAAGCAGCGGCAGAAGTAGAAGCAGAAGAAAAAGAAAAAGAAAAAGAAGAAGAAGCAGCAGAATTAAAAGCAGAAGAAAAAGAGAAGGGAGAAGAAGCAGCAGCAGCAGCAAGAGCAGAAGCAGAAAAGAAAGAGGATGAAGAAATAGGTTACAGAGCTATCAGTGTCATCATTTAAGACTTCCAATCTTGGTTTTATGCTTTTCCTTTTTCTTCTCTTATTCTTTTGGTCACATAAATATAACAAATAGTCCACATAACTTACTTATTAAGACATCTGTAAACCGCTGTAAATTTTGGACAACATTTTGAGATGATTTTGTAATACGAGTGGATTGTAAAAAATGTGACACCGCTCACAAAATATACTACGCACGTCAGTGCCAATAAATGCATAGTTTGTAATTGTAAAAACTTGTTGAATGAGAACTAGCCTCCCACTAGGAGAGAGAAGGTTTTCCTGCCACCCTTCTGTTTTTCTCAAAACTTTGGTGGTAATATCATTTCTTGCTGTGTAAACTGGATAGCCCAAATAAGTGAAGGAGAAGTCTTGGTGTTTGAAACCAATAATATTCTTGATCCTTCTATTAGTGGCACAGGCAGCAATTAAGAAACAGATTTTGTCAGAGTTAATCTTTTGGTCTGAGATTATTTCATATTTTATCGATTGTCTAAGGATAAGTGTAGGAGAGTACTTGTCCCGCGAAATATATATGTATATATTAGACCGAGCTTTTATCACTTTGAGTTGCTGACAAGATATTTGATAAACATAAAGGGGTGTATTTATTACTATGCACCTGTATCTGCGTTGTAAGCATGTGCCTCGTAATTTGATAAGTTTATTCCTTTCTTGTGGAGCGGGCCGAACGCCTCGGCAGTATAATAGATTCATCTATGGTTCGTGCCGCTCGAGCCTCGGCAATCTACACATTATTATGGATCGGGTCGGGCCGTACGACCTCGGCATAGTCGTGCGTTATATTGCTAGCAGTCCGAATATTCACGAGATTATCCTTCAGATCCATTGATGCCTGGCATTTCATATGGTTTTCCTTATTCATTTGATATTGACACTTGATATTTTCCGAGCTTTTGAGAAAGAATACGAGATTGAGAAATTTATATCGTTAAAAGAAATTTTGAAGTCTTAAATATTAGGAAATTATTAAAGTTCTAAATATTAGAAAAATAATTAAATGGCTATTTTTTCCAGTGTGAAATCAATTTATAAAGAATAAAAAAGGCAAACGACATTTCGCTAAGGGCCTTAATGCTTTAAATATAACTAGTCTATGTTGCACGAATATCTTGTATCAAATATAACCAAAAGCTACTGTCAATAACAAGAATTGTAAAAATTATATTGGATAGAATTGTAAAGTTTGATTGTTATTTTGCATGATAAGCTTGTCAAATTGTATCAGAGTGCAATCTTGCCCTGACGACTTAGTGCAATCTTGTTAATTGAGCTGCACTTCCCTTGATATTAGGGCAATAAATTCCTTTCCCAATTTAATTCATGTCCTCTTTTCAGCGGATTAATTTGAGTTTATGCAGAATATAAAAGTTGATCAATAATTTTTTTAGCTAAAAGTAAGAGTGAGGAACTTATAGTAATATTTTAAACGCTCATTCCCTCAACTAAATAGGTTAGAGATCAACAAAAGAAAGGTAAGTGAAATACAATTAATTCATGATTATACTTGTCGTGGTGTCATATTCTAGCCTATAGGTGAAATACTGCATGGAACTTCACAGTAGTCTCCTTGTTTGAATAACCAACAGAATTCTATTGGGAGTCATGAACCGATAGTTTTTATTTATTAAAACTTGGAGCCTACATGAATTCAAATACTTTTACCTTTTTGGACATTAATCTTAAAAATATAATTTAAAATTTTGAAGGGCATAAAAGTCGATTAATATTTTAAAGATATTTTAGTCGTTCAATATTTGGGGTAGAACATTCATACTTTTATAATAATATAGATAGATATAGATATGGATATAGATATACTAGTCTCTATGTCACGTGCCTCGTACATGTAATCTATACTACTGTTATTAAGTTTATATGCAAAGATAAATAGACTTTTAACACAAGACATAATTTAAAAATATTTGATTAACTTATAAATAAAAATTAAAGCATATAGATGGTG
>MCJB01002830.1:5263-17977 GCA_002018475.1 Nicotiana obtusifolia | reverse complement strand
TATTAAATTAAATTGGTAGGAAGACATCATCAGCTTGACAACATTATTATCTAGGCATATTGTTTCCGATAAATATCGTGATAATTTAGTTCCATTCTCCCAAAAAAAAAAAAAGTTTCAGAACGCAGTTTAATAGATGACAAACATTGGCGGTGATAAGCCTATGCTAAATGTGAAAGAGTCCGATTTTAGGTCTAATAAATTTGGAGTGTTTAGGACATAATTTTCCTTCTTGTATCTCTCAAACATCTGCTAGTGCAGAAAAAAAGCTCACTATTCAAAACTGAATCAAATAATTCTCATGTTGTTTACTCTTAAAATCGGGTAACAATTGAATTTATACGCGGTTTTAATGATACGTGATCTAACTTGATACAAAAATGAAAAATCAGATTAAAATTGAAATTAATGATAAAAGATAAATGCAAACCACACAAGTTAAACAGTTTTGGCCTTGAAGGTTGATCGCCCTTGGGCAAAAAAATATTGTAATCGATGCCGAAACAGAGTGAGTATATTGCCTTATGTTTTACAAATAATCAAATCCCCGTTTATATAGTAGAAGAATCCTACTTTAGGTACAATTCTGGATAAGGTAAAAAATCTCATGATTTGCTAATTAATCAGTTTCATTAATACGTGCCGAGATTCCCGCCGTGATATCCGACCGGTCACAGATACTTCGGCCTTTCGATATTTTGATTTGATAATGTTTTCTCGAGCTAATTTGGAATCGGGGTCAGTTCTGGGATTACAGACTCGATAATCTTGAAGACGCATGTTCCAACCTCGTGCTTAGGTTCGATGGAATCGAGGGCCGATCTTCAATCCATTATATTTCATCCATGGTCTGTTATGCAATAGGCGAGCTCGATTTCTACCATGTACAAATAGTCCCTCATTTTCAAAGAGTAAATGACGAGAAACGATATGAGCCTCAGGTTCTCACTATACGAGCTTCTGATTCTCACTCTAATAGATGACGACAAATTTATGACGTAAGTGATAAGAATAGTAGAAATGTCCCGTCATTGCAGTCTTCAAGTGATTAAATGTGTGTCAGTTAACGGTCTGCTGCTTTAGGATGCGAATCGCCGTTTTGAGAAAACTATAAATGCCCTTTTCATCCATTCATTAGAACTTTTACATTCAAATATTTGCACCTGTGTTTTAAGAAAACTTTATCACTCTCAACTTCAAACTTCTTCCCTTCTGGTTTTCTGAAAGCCTTCATAAGTTATTTGCTAATTACACTTCTTCTTATCATCACCTTCTTTTCTCCTCTATTTAGAAGCGATGGCAATGACTTCAAAATCTGTTCCTCAAAAAGAAACTTCCTCTTCCTCGAAACCGATTGAGAATGTTTTGCCTATTGTTACTGAGGAACCGACACCGGAACCCCTTCTAAAGATGTTCGTCCCTAGGGGGTGTCCAACCGGAACCAATTTCAAGGTTGAGAAAACCTCCTCGGTACCGGTTCGCTGCGAACTAGTCTCGGTATACATATGTTCGGTCACCGACAGTGTTCTCGATAAGGTCAAGAAGGACTGCAACTGGGTCGTTAAGCATGTAGTGGTTCCTACGCCCGAGGAAGCAATCACCACCCATGTGGAGGATTTTTTAAGTGTTTACACTTATCCCTTCACGTTGGGCCCCTTGGACCCGGTCATATCGTTTTTTGTAAAACGTACGAGGTGAACCTAGGCCAAATTCATCTCTCCTTCTGGAGGATAGTCATCCTCATCTACTTTTTTGTAAATAAGATCGAGGGATGCCCTTTCACCATCGATCGCCTCATGCGTCTGTACAGTCCCCAACTCTATTGAGGGACGACTAATAAAACTTTCCCGTCGGGCCAGTATGGCTCCATTCTCGAGCATCGACGAGGATCAGGACTGAGGCTGGTTGGGCCGATTTGTTCTAGTGAAGACCTCAAAATTAATCGCGGCCGAGGACATGCCATTTCCTGAGAAATGGAACATGAAGCATAAGTATAACCTTGCCTTTAGGAATTTGTTTATCATTTCTCTTTTTCCCTTCTTTTTATTGATTTTTTGTGATGCAGCTATTGCTCGGATGGCGGATGCAGTTCCTCGACACAAAGAGTTGGTCGAGGACATCATGTCGCAAAAAAACTATTCCGAGCGCGCGTGGCATGAACTTTCGAAGGGCCGATGGGAGGCCTGTTCTCATGGTGAGATTTTTTCTTTAAGTTACATTCGACCTTATTTTCACGCCTTCAATTTCTAACTTGTTTTACTTCCCTTTTGTAGGTTTATCAAAAGATGGTGAAATGAGGCCTCCACTCGCTGATGACGATCTTTACATCAAGCCCCCTGCTTTGAAGCAAGAAAAAGAGAAAAAAAGGAAAAAGGCTTCGAGTTCTCGGGGACCTAAGAAGAAGAGTCCAAAGAAAAGATTAGCGCGTATGCCCAAGGAAAGTGCTAGTGGTCGAGCATTGTCCCGGGACTCACTCCATCGATTGAGGGATGAGTCCGAGGGGGAAGGAGAAGACTTCGATCTAGTGGACAGTATACCGTCACATCTCGAAGGGTAAGGGGCCTTTGAACCACGGGTAGGCGAAGTCGATTTTCATCATGTTGGGAAGCCGAGGTGGAGGCAGGAGCTGAGGCTTCCCGTGATGGAGGGAAAGCGCAGTAGGAAGCACTTGGTCCTATAGAGATTGTCGAATCTCCCTCGTTCGCAAAGTTAATGTTTAACAAGGCCCAAGTAGCAAAAGAATGCCCCATCAAGGGAGCCCATTGATCGAAAGACCCTTTCCGTGGTTTTTTCGATAATATGGATTCGACGGCCACATAGGATGTTATTGGATTTGGCAATTTAGAGATACCGAGGAAGAGCACACCCTTTGAAATAAGCGGGCATTCCTCGAGCCCAAAATTGGTCGATCGATTCCCTGCCCCGAGTGCATATCCTGATCGGAAATGTATCATTGTCTTTTCCCTTCCTGAGGATGCCCGAGTTCTTTCAGTCTACGTAGCGGTGGCCAACTATCTTCGGTGTTGGTGACCGAAGAGGGCCAGGCCAAAATAAACGAAGTGGAAGCGCCCTGCCTGTTCAACGAAGCTCAACAGGTGTTGAATCGGGTAACTTTGGATGTTCCTTTATTATGTACTTAGATTTTGTAACCGTAACATTTTCCTTTGTGCTTGCAGGGCTCGGTACTTCATCACAAGGCTTTTCTCCAATACCGGGAAGAGTTCAAACGCCATGAGGCCAAGACTCAGGAGCTTACTGAGAAAAAGGACACCTTTAAACTTCTTAGTGAGCAGCTCGAAGGGGAGGCTAAGAGCCTCCGTGCCGAGCTGGAGGTTGCTCGGAAGGATCATGCTGACTTGGTCGAGCCGGTAAAAGTTTTTGAAGTAAGTGATGATGAATTTGATTCGGTGACTGATGGTCAAAATCTGCAGGTCCAGCAAAAACTCAATCGGATTGACCAGCTTCGAACTGAGACGGATGTAGTCAATGCTGAAACAGATGAATGAAGAGGCAAGATGGATCGTCTAGCCTCAAAAACAGAGGCAGTTCGGGCATAGCTAACTTCATCTGAAACCCATCTAAGAGTGGCAAAGGAATGGCTGAGATCCAGACTAAAAGGGTCGAGGAGCTTCAATCTCGGTTAGGTTTGGTCGTCTCAGATCGAGATAAACTGGCCAAGGAGGTTTTGACTTATCTGCGGAGATTGAGGATGCCAAGGTATTTGAAGCCGAGGCCAGGAAATTGACCTATCCCGAAGAGGATGATTCTGAAGGTTCAGTTGGGTCTGAGGAATGAGAAGACCGCGAAAATCCCAATGACGAGGCGGGCTCGGGTCAAGATTAGGTCGCTTCTGTTCGATTTTATTCCTTTGTGTACTTAATATTGTGTGTCAAGGTTGCTCGGCCTTTATAAAAATTTGTATCGGGGCTATTTAGCTCTTGTAAAAAGAATTTTGATATATATATGGGGCTTTTTTCCCTTTCACAGCTTTCAAATTTTTCCTTTGCTTTTTTATTTGTATTCACAAAGATCGAAATGCCTTAGCATGAAATAGTTAGGTTGCGTTTGAAGGTTTGAACAAACCTTGCCTTTAACATTATTTCGTTATATGCTAAGGCATTTCGATCTTTGCGAATACAAACCCTAGATACTCCCCATTTTCTTGGATCACAGACCCTAGATACTCGTAACTTCCTCTCTTGGGGATGACTTGTAAATCAAGCCTGACGTCCATGTCTTCTTCCTCTGACCCGTCTTTGGACTTGCACTCTAAGTATTCTATCTTAGTCATGCTCAACTTGAAACCTTTAGACACTAAGGTCTGTCTCCATGCCTCCAACTTCTCGTTAACATTGTCTCTCGTCTTGTCATTTAGTATAATGTCATCTGCAAATAGCATACACCATGACACCTCTCTTTAAATGTGGCGCGTCCGTGTATTCATTATCAAGACAAATAAGAATAGGCTAAGCGTAGATTCCTAGTGTAACCCCATCATAACCAAAAACCGATATGAGTGTCCTCCCACTATACTCACTCGAGTCATAACTCCATCATACATGTCCTTAATCATTCTAATGTACACTACAGGGACACCCGTAACCTCTAAACATCTCCATAGAATCTCCATTGGGAATTTATCATATGCTTTTTCTAGGTTAATAAACACCATATGCAAATCCTTCTTCCTTTCCTTTTATGTTCCATCAATCTCCTGATAAGATGGAGGGCTTCCGTAGTTGAACGAACTGGCATGAATCCGAACTGGTTCTCGAAAATAGACACAGTCCTCCTTACCCTCATTTCAACCACTATCCCAAACCATCATGGTATGATTGATGCCCCTACAGTTATTATAATTTTGAATATCACGTTTGCTTTTGTACAACGACATCATCGTGCTCTACCTTTATTCGTTAGGCATCTTCCTCATCCTAAAAATAACGTTAAATAACCCAACGAGCCACTCTAAGCCTGCCCTACAAACGTGCTTCCAAAATTCCACTGGATCTCATCTGGACCAATCGCTCTATCCCTACTCATCTTACTCATAGCCCCCTCGACTTCATCAATTTTTATACGCCTACAATATCCAAAATCACGACGACTCTTGAGTGCTCCAAATCACCCAATACAATGTGCTTCCCCATCTTCATTCGAGAATTTATGGAAGTATGTATGCCCCCCTTCATTTGACTTGTGCCTCCTCCATAAGAATTCTGCCTTCCTCATCTTTGATGCACCTCTAGCAAACGCCCACCTGCAGTGTTCTTAGCCTCTGTGACTGCCAACTTGACCTCTTCTTGGCCTTCATGTACCACTCTCTGCTCTTTCTCTTCTCCTCCTCATATACGCTCTCTACTAGATTCAAATGCACCGCTTTATTTTCTTTTATTTTTTCTTGGACCTCTCCATTTCACCACCAGTCTCCTTAGTGGCCTCCAGAGTAACCCTTCGAAACCCCAAACAACTCTCTCGCCGCTTTCCTAATGCAGTTTGCTGTCATAGTTCACATACTACTAGTCTCCCCACTGCTCTTCGAGGCCCCCATAGCCAACAACTTCTCCCCCAACTCTCGAGCTTTGTCCTTATTCAAGACTCCTCACTTGATCTTCGATCGAACCCACCTAGGCATCTTCCTCCTCTTCCTCATGATCTTTAAGTCCATCACCAAGAGCCTATGTTAAATCGCGAGATTCTCATTCGGGTGCATAGACCTCTACCACTCTTCCTGACGAGTAGATAGTAAATTTGGATCTTCCCATATGTACTTTGGAAGGTGACCAAGTGTTCCTCCCTCTTCTGGAAACTCAAGTTCACTATCACCAAATCAAAGTCTTTATCAAAGTCCAACACTGAAGTACCTCCTCTGTTTCTAACCCCAAAGGCTAAGCCACCATGCACCTCGTCATAATCCCCAGCAGTCGTCCTGGTGTGTCAATTAAATCACCTCCTATGAATATCTTCTCTAAGGACAAAATACCATGCATAACCTCGTCCAAACCCATCCAGAAGCATCTTGTAACCTCCTCGTCCAAGCCCACTTGCGGTGCATAAGCGCTAATGACATTTAGGGTCCAACAACTAGCTTAACAACCATCAACCTATCGTTCACTCGCTTAACCGCTACCACTAACTCTTTAAGATCCATGTCCACCAGAATACCTACTCTTTTCTTATCCCTCACGCCTCCTGAATACCATAATTTAAACACGTCCGCCTCCCGAGCTTCGTTTCCCACTCGCCTTGTCTCCTGCAAACAAGATATATTGACCTTCCTCTTCTGATGAATCTTCTCGAGCTCCATAGCTTCCCCGTCAATGTCCCTACATTCCAAGACCCAATTTTATGCTTAGAGTCTCCCTTGCTTCTTCCCTTATTGCCCTCACCCCGCAGCCTCGCCCTCTACCCACCTCCCCACCCCTCTCACTTCCCGAGGACATGACCTCAATCTACCATCATAGACAACAACCACTATAACCCATAGTATACTCACTGTAATGTATCCCTACTACTAACCAAGCAAAGGAACACAAAGCAAAAAAACTCAGTAGTAATAAGCCAAAACTAGCACAAAAAAAATTAACAGACCAGGGAGGAAGGAAGGGGTCGACAAGTGAGTGGGAGGTACCAACTCCCAAAATTAGAACCTGGAATGTAGCCGATGGGTACGCGACATTGTTGCGGCACCTGATCCGTAAGCCATGGACTTCCCACTCTGTGACGCCTACGTGTGCGCCATAAATTGGTCCCCAAGACCCGCCGCTAAGTACCTGAATAAGAAAAAGAATCCAAAATGGGACCAAAAGCACAAAAGCCGCTGACTCGTTACCCTATCTAACATCGCCGGACCAGTCAGATGCTACCGGCGAGGAAAGCAAGGGAAGCACATGGGGAAAGAGGGGTTAGATACAAAGCGCCAGAAGGAGAAGAAGAGAAGAGGGGAGGGAGGAGAAAGATGGACGTCGGCGGTTATCGGCGGTGACTATTACTACTACTGTTAGAGAGGTCGGAGAGGGAGAGATAGAGATGGGAGAAGAAAAAGGATGAGAGAGAAGCTGGGGAAAGAGTGAGATGGGAGAGAGGAGAGAGGGGAGTGGGTTGCCGGCCAGATGCACTCGCCAACGTGGATTGTTATAGTTAGGGTTAGGGAGGGGGGGAGAGAAAAGGAGAAGGAAGGGGAGAGGAGAGAAGCGAGAGGTCAAGCGGTGCCTACCTGGTCGGCGCTGGTGAGTCGTTGGTTGCGGCCAGTGATCGTTGATGAGCGCTAAATTCAGTCAGTCGAAGAGAAATAGAGACAGAGGGAGTTGATCCAGAGCTTCATTTATACATTCTTAAAAAGTGCTTTTCAGAAAAATACTTTTTGTGAGAAGCAATTTGTATTTGATTAATCTATATATCTATTTATTTTTCTATTATTATAAAAGCACGAATAATTTATGCTAAATGTTGAACGACTAAAATATCCTCGAAATATTGATCGACTTTTATAATCTTAAATATTTTTATAAATTTGAGAATATAATTGTTAGTCACCTAAGGCTGGATTCTTCTCTTATTTAAACTACGAATTAGGCAAACGTAAAAATTGTAATTTTTTTTGGTTATTAGGACTTAAACAACTTTAAGGTTTAGAAGAATTTCTTATTTCGAGCACTTTCTATTCCTTTAGTTAAAGTTCTTTATTATTTTCGAGTTAGGAGTGTTACTTTTTTTTTTCTATTTCAATTATACAATTTTATCTTATTTAATTTTTTTTCCCGAATTATATAGGCAACACATTTATAGAAGAAGCCTTATTATACGGTCTTCATCTTCAAAAATTTTGATAGCTTTCGTTTTGAAGTGTAAAGTTTCAGCTACTACAAAAATAAACACTGAACAAAAGAGTTATTTAATTATTTTAATAATATTAGTGAATAGTCATTTAATTATTTTTTTAATATTTATAATTTCAAAGACAATTAAATTTTCTATTTTGAAACAGGAGATAATAGTGTAGTTTGTAATAATTGAAATCACTATCATAGTTTGGATGCTTCTGAAAGCTCCAAAATTATGAGGTCTTTTGTATGGCATGTGACTTAGCGAATGCATTGCCCCAAATAATTTCACTTTTTATTTTCACTTAGCCTTTTAGCTTTTTGTTTGTTTTTGAATTATCCTTACTATTGAGATTTAATTATGAGGAGATTTGGTAACTAAAAGAATCCTATCTAACTATATCTTACTTGAGTTTCATGATTAAAATTAATTATGTAATCATTCTATTTAAAACTAAGGCCTCATTTTTTTAAAAAAAAATCTTCTAACGCTTTGGTTGCTCCGTCAAGATAAAAACTTTTATTGTGGACATTAATATTCCCCTTCAAAATGCAATATATAGTTGTCAAAGAAAGAGACATATTGCGGCAGATACATTTGGAATTGTTTGCCATTGTGCTTTGTTTATTATCATTGTTAAGCACAAGCGTAAAGAAAATTACTTTTGTTCAAATTTAAAGGATGCTCTTCATTTTTTAGAGGCAAAAATTGAATTCTAAGGATGAACACATGCTTTGAAGAACATAGACTCATTATGATTTTTGTATGTATGATGTTATTGTCAAAACTTCTATATACCGTCTTTGTACCATTACATATGTCATTTGATGAATCTAAGTTTCTCAGTAACATGATGGGTGTATTTTCTTTTTCTAAAATCGACATGCATACAATGGAAGAGGAAGAAGGCATATATGAAATTTATACAAATTAAAATCTACAATTGTTCCTAATTGAACAAGAACTCTTTAAGCATTTAGATAGTTAGAACCTAACACATTACAAATTAGACATAATAGCTGTGAAAGAATTTTTGTGGTTGTTAAAACAAAGATATATTAATTTATATGGCGGAGACAAAGATATGCGTAATATTAATTTCAAACATTTAAAGAGGAAAAAGACAATGTGAACCAAGAACAAATGTACAAATTACCTAGGCATGAAACTTTTCAAATGTGTTTCCTTCCTTAGAACCCCTCTGGTCTCCTGAACTCTTTAAAAGAGTCCAAGATTCAAAGACAAAGGCAAGTATCTAATTTTAAACTTTGAAACTAATTCAAAGTTTGAAAGAATATTATAAGTTTTTTAATTCTATGTTTTAACTTTGAAACAAACTAAACATTTCAAATATATATACAAAGTTAGTAATATTTTCAAAAACTTAAAATTATCCATCACTTTAAATGAAAGACAAATTAAAAAAAAAACCCGGCCGGACTGGACCTAAAAAACCGGGCTACCCGTAGCAGGTGCCGGTCACGGACCGGCTTGCATCATATAGGACCGGCAGACCAGACCGGTAAGACCGATTTGGTCCGGTCTTGACGCCCCTCCGGTACCGGATCGGAACCGAAAAAAAATTCTGGTTCGTGACCGGACCGGACCATTCCGGTTCCGGTCCGGTACCTGACCACTAGCCACCCTTAGTAAGTATCCTTTCATCCATAATCTGAGGTTTAAGGGCTGAGCGTAGGAGAATTATTTTTGAAGTAAAAGTGTTGCTATTTATATTATTTTTCTTTCTGAGAGTATCAGGAAGTTCAGAGTTGATTAGGATAGAAATTTTAAATTCGAAAGTTTTAAGTTGAAAGAGTTGACTAAGGTTTGACTTTTGAGTAAACAACCTCGGAATCAGGATTTGAAGGTTCCAATAGGTTCGTATGATGATTTCAGACTTAGGCTTGTGTTCGGGTTGAGTATCGGGTGATCCAGGAGCATTTCAGCGCTTATTATGGAAATTTGGCATTTTGAAAGTTTTAGAATTTCATAAGTTTGGTTTGAAGTGTATTTTGATGTTATCGATGTCCATTTGAGGTTCCGAGCCTTGGATAGGTTCGTATTTCCGGAATGTTTAAGTATGAATCGGACGCATTCGTCGAAGTTTGAATGTCTGAAAGTTGAAAGAAGGTTTCGATTGTCGATTCGTAGTTTTGATGTTATTTGGTGTGATTTGAGACTTATGTTTTGGGACTGGTTGGTGTGATTGGATGGGATCCGGGGGGCCTCGGGTGTGATTCAGAGTGTTTTCGGACTATTTTTCCTTGTTTTACAACTGCTGGTGATGGTGCATGGGTTTGTTCTTCGCGAACGCGAAGGGTCTCATGCGTTCGCAAAGAAGGATTTTGGGCTGCTGGGATTTTACTCATCACGAATGCGACACAGAGGTCGCGAACACGGAGAAGAGCTGTGGCGACCTACGTGAACGCGACATGTAAGTCGCGAACGCTAAGAAGGCTGGGCGGTCATGAGGTAAAAGGCCTTCGCGAACACGTGGGGCAAAGCGCGAACGCGAAGGAAAGGGGCAGCTAGGCATCGCGAACGCAGTCCAGTGCTCGCGAACGCAATGATGGACGTGCCTGGGCAGAATTGTTTTAAGTCGGGATTTTTGCTCTTTTCACTCAATCCTCTCTTGCTTGGGTGGTTTTTGGGGCAATTTGGAGGTGCCATTTTCATCATCAATTTTGAGGTAAGAGATTTCAATACATTGTAAGTTAAATACATGGTTTATATATGGATTTAAACATGGGAATTAGTAGAACTTGTGGGGTTTTGGTAGAAAGCGTAGAAATCGTATTTTTGGATTTTGACCACGAAAGTGGACATAGAATTTGAAATAAATCATATATTTGAGTTCGTAGCGTTATGGGTAAAGTTTATCTTTAAGAATTTTTGGAATCCGGGCACATGGGCCCGAAGGTTGACTTTGTTGACTTTTCGAGAGGAGATGAGAATTGTTATAAACTAATTTATTATGAGTGTTGGAGTATATTTCTATTGGTTTGGATGTTGTTTGTCAGATCGTTTGGCTTTGAATTGAAGAGTTAGAGAGGCATTGGAGCCGGATATGAAACTTTAAAGCGAGGTAATTCTCCTGTCTAACCTTGTGAGGGGGAGACAACCCTCTAGGTGATGTAGTTGTTGTGTGCTACTAGTTGTGGGTGCTACGTACACACGAGGTGACGAGAGTCCGTACGTAGCTAAAGCATATTTATGTTCGGGTAGACTTAGGACTTTATCATGTAATATTTGAATTGTTTGGATTCATTTTGCTAGCTTAATTAATTGAAATAACAATTGAAATTGATTTAGAAACATATATATATATATATATATATATATATATATATATATATATATTAGGTCGAGCTTTATCACCTTGAGTTGTTGACAAGATATTTGATAAACGTAAAGGGGTGTATTCACTACTACGCACCTGTATCTGCGTTGTAAGCATGTGACTGGTAACTTGATAAGTTTCTTCCTTTCTTGTGGAGAGGGCCGAAAGCCTCGGTAGTATAATAGATTCATTTATGGTTCGTGTTGCTCGACCCTCGGCGATGTACACATTATTCTGGATCGGGCTGTACTACCTCGGCATAATCGTGCGTTATATCGCTAGCAGTTCGAATATTCACGAGATTATCCTTCCACTGATGCCTGTCATTTCATATGGTATTCCTTATTCATTTGATATTGGCACTTGATATTTTCCGAGCTGTTGAGATAGAATACGAGATTGAGAAATTTATATCGTTAAAAGAAATTTTGAAAGTTATGTTGGTTACAGTTTTATCCCACTATTACCGTTGTGCGTCATATATGTTTAGGATTTATCATACTGCTTTATTGGACCTCTAGTAAGTGTCGATGTCGGCCCCTTGTCACTACTTTTCCCCGGTTGGACTAGATACTTATATGGTACCCATTGATTTACGTACTCATGCTACACTTCTGCACTAAATGTGCAGGATCTGACAGGTTCATTTGATGGACATCTGGGCGCGTAGGCGCAGCTGCTGAGGAGACTTTATGGTGAGCTGCATTCCAGACTACATATCGCAGCTCACAGAGTCCCCGTCGTACTATTTACTTTATCCTATTTTATTTATATTCCAGGAAGATGTTGTATTATTGTTGTACTCCTTAGTAAATGCTCATGCACTTGTGGCACCGGGTTCTGGGGTTATTCTAGTTGATACTTACGGATTTGCATATTATTATCACCTTTAATTTATGCAATACTAATTATGTATGTACCCGTGAATTTAAAGGTGTAAATTTCCTTACTTAATAAAAGTTTATGATTTAGAAAGTAATAAAATGAACAATTTACATGATTGTTCACTGTTGGCTTGCCTAACGGCGACGTTGGGCGCCATCACGGCCTATAATGGGTTTTGGATTGTGACAGCCTTACCCCTACCTCGAGGATTAGAGGGACTATTTCCGTTAGATCCTCCGCTCAAGAAGACGGAAAGAGATAATAGATAAGTAGCAACAACATAAAGCAGAAAAATAATAACAGCATCGTAAAAGCCCGAAAATAGATGAAAAAGCATTAACAATAACCAATTCATATTAGCAAGTTCATATTCCTTTCTGCGTATACTTATGGTTAATACAGGAATTCCATTCATTTGCACAAGTACTTATTTTCAAATGAAGTATTTACTTTTCTCAAATATTCTTTAGATTGAATTAATACGTCCTAATCTGTTTCAAATGAACAACTATAACATTTCTTAATATTATAAGTTTTTATGCATTTGACATGTGCATTCTAAACTTTCATTTGTTTGTAATCTTCTGTTATTAGAAAAGAAATACTTCATAAATTTACTCAAATTTCCACAGACTGCACAGCGCAGGTAACGGGGCATTTGCTGC
>MCJB01002829.1:0-11140 GCA_002018475.1 Nicotiana obtusifolia | reverse complement strand
AAAACAGTTCACAAAACAGTCCGCTACAAGTGAATAACTCGAACTCACGGCTTCCGATCACCGTCCCGTGAGTTCTTACACACATAGAACGAATTACCAAGTCTTAACAGTAGAAAAAATGTAGAGCAGTAAACTCACCTTGCTTGTTAGATAACTCAGCCCTTGCTTTGGTTCCTCAAACTCTAGGGTTTACCTTCAACTAGAACTTGAAAGAGGGGAAAATAGATTTGGGTTTGTGTGGGATTATTTTGGGGAGGGGTTGCAGGGGTTCTTTTAGGTTTTGAAGCTGTGAAATAATAGTGAATTATCTGGCTTTAGAAGCTTTTAAAAGCCCTCTCTTGACCGACTTGGGGCTTTTAACTTTTAGCCCTTAATTTTGGCAAGTAGGTGATGCACCTACTTGTCACTTACCAGCTTGCGCAGTTCTACGGAAATACAATTATCTCAATGCTCCGAGATCGTATTGACAAACGGTTTGAAGCATTGGAAACTAGACTCATAGACCTTTAATTTGGTAGGTATATCACCACGTAATTCCTTGTAAATTGGGAGAAAAGCTCAGAAACATTTGACCTATCGTTTAAGTAGAATTATAAACCTAAGTTAGGACAACTTTTGTCGACTTTTGTTTCATAACTCGTTTGACTTCAAGACTTATGAAATGGATATCATATCATCCAAATACCTTAAAACATGACCTCTTGGTGATGTTAACCACCTCTCGATTTTCCCAAAAACGCGAGTTACAACATCCTTAACTCGTTTATCCTCTAATACTTGTTAACCGCCCTTATACACCTTTGCATCGTTTAGGACCAATAGGACTAAACTCTTATTGTCTCAAAGGTAATTCTCTTCTCGAACCAAGGTAGACTATCTTATGGTGTAATCTAACACGTACAAATATGGGTTATAACATTATTGACCCAAATTTGACGTCGAGGAATGCAAGGGTAGATGTTTGTTCACACGGGCCGTCGGGCGTCGTGTGTTAGTCGCACCTCACTAGGTTGGGGTGTGACAAACACTGTATTAGAGCAGGTCCGTCCTAGGAAGTCTGCAAACGTATATAGTATAGTCTTGTTTATGGGTGTGTCATGCAACACACTTATAAACATGACGCTACACGATATTTAAAATGGGTACCTTTCTTTCTGATCTAGATCGTGCCATAGAGTTCACTCATAAGTGTTCACTTCTAATCTACCAATTGTTTGTGTCCATAAATGATGCCTATTACGAGACAACATGCAGTTGTTCAGAAGTTAGATTAAGAGGCAGGGGAGGGTATCAGTCGGGTGCCACCTCCCTATATGGATCAATGTGAACCTCATAATGAGGCTGATACTCAAACTTCGGAGGCAGCACCTCTACCCCGGAAGGGCATAGAGGAACTAATGTACCCCGCAATTCCTCCCCCGGTTGGTCCAATTCGGGATATAGATATATGGAGTGTTGTGCTGTTATTAGCTCGATTAGTAGCTTCTCAAGCCCAACGTCAGACCCCTAACACCTCAGATAGAGCGGTCAGTGCGAGAGCGGGCTTTTATTAACCTAAACCCTCTAGTATTCACAAGAATAAATTCAAATGCAGATCCTCGAAACTTTTTAGATTAGATGCAGCGGACTTTACGAGTTATGCATGACACTGATACTAACTTAGTAGAACTTGCTTCTTATAGATTGCGGGATATTGTTGTGTCTTTGTATGAGACTTGGGAATAGTCGGGTGGACCTCTTGCTCTACCAGCAGGATAGAGAGAGTTTTCTGAGGCAATTTTGCAGCAGTATTTGCCTGTTGAACTTCATTGTGGCATGCAAGATAGCGGTTGGAGCAAGGTAATGTGAGTGTCTGGGAGTATAGCATGCAATTTAACTCCTTGGATCGCTATTGCCCCTTCGGGTGTGGCTGAGATGAGTGATAGAGTACATCGAATATTGGGTGGTCCAGGATAACATGGACATTGCTCGTATTCAAGCCTATGTACAGACTCGGAGGACCGAACGAGGCAACAACGAGCCACTCAAGAGCATGATCGGGCCAATATAAGAGAGCCCAATTAGCTGGAACCGTAAAATCTCGAGATAGATGTAGATCTTTGTTTTATCGACATCCATCTTATCCAGCCGCTAGTGCAGAATCATAGTTCTAGGGCATGTGTTGTGATCGGACTAGATCAACATATTTTCGAATGTTTCAGGAACCAGTTCATTGAAGCCAACAGATCATCCACCGGAGTTGTTCAACCTCATAGATCCCTTTGATCCATTAATTATAATGGAAAGAAGAACTTATTATGACCTCCAGGTTTTCCGGCAACGTGGAGGGTCCATTCTTAAGCGTTACAGGGTCAATCCATAATATCCATTCTACCAAATATTCATAGCATATGCCAAGTATTTTCCATAAGAACTTTTATGGTTTTTCTGGGATTTATGCCATCAATATTATATTTTTATGGAATTCAAGTGCGACGTCTTCAAGGATTTTGACAACATTGAATGTGCTCTTAAAGTATTTCTATTATGGTTCATGGCCCCTAAGATATTGGATAAAATATTTCAATGATTCCTACAAAGAAAAGATATTCATGTTCCATAGATCAGTGAAGATTACTAATGGAAAGATCCAGACGCATGCAGAAGTATCATTCTGATGGAAATTTCCCGTATCCATTTTATGCACGGAAAAAGAATATAGTGAAGCACAATGAATTATCTCCAGCAAAAATCGGCGTATCTCAAGAGAAATATGGCCAAAAGAGTGTGCTAGCTGGAATTATACCAACACTCATCCTCACTGGGAAAGGGTTTGAGAAGCAGCAAAGGAATACCAAACCCAAACGAACTCATCCGAGAAAAAGTCACTCATATCATCACTAGATTAAGGTTACGTATTACATCTCAAAATTCAAAGGAGAAGGAACATACAAAGTATGATTCGTCAAGCTCCAAGCGTTAGTACACGAGATCTTTGAAAAAAGGACTAGAAGAGAAAGCTAGAGAATGTCACGACCCCAATTTCCCTCTATAGAAAGTCGTGATGGCGCCCAGTCTCTAAGACTAGGTAAGCCTAACAATTATGCGGAATAACGGAAGTCTCTGCGGTCTGCGGATGCTGGCAGATGTACCAGGAAGTCTCTGCGTGCAGGCTATCTCACTGGTATCTGGCCTAGTAGGAAGAACCTGGATCTGCACAAAAAGATGCACAGAAGAGTAGCATGAGTACACCACAACGATAGCCAGTAAGTGTTAAGCCTAACCTCGGTAGAGTAGTGATGAGGTCAGGTCAGGGCCCTACTGGAATTAAAAGGAAACAAGGCAGTAAATATAATAATATAATGAAACGACTGAAAGTTTAACAATAAGAAATTACCGAAGGTAAACAAATAGAGGTAAACAACAGGGGCACTCTCGAGGTACCGCCTCGTAGTCCCAAATGTAAATACACAACAGGGGAGCTCCTGAGGTACCGCCTAGTAGTCCCTAAGTAAATACACAATCATAACATATGGAACAACAAATTTACAGCAAGAAATCCTAAAGTTAAGACTGAATACAAAATCAATGAAGCAGGTAATTCAACTAAGCATGTTGCACAAACTGCAAATAAGAGTTAAGACACGTAGACATGCAATACTAGGCTAAACATGATAACCACACATGCTAAGGCAACTCAATTGAGGAATTAAAAGAAGACTACTCAGCAAGCACCGGATTTTTCAACATTAACCTGAGTACGAACTTGTCACCTCGCGCACACGGCCTTCACGTATTTCAAATACCATAACAGCACCAAAACCTACGGGGAATTTCCCCAACACAAGGTTAGACAAGTCACTTACCTCAAACCAAGCTCAATAAGTCAATAAGAATGCCTTTCCCTCAACTCTCCAACTCAAATCGACTCAAATCTAGCCAAAACAATTACATACCATATATACAACTATAAGAAACTAGTTTAAATAATGAAACTACGACTTTAGCGAGGAATTGAAAATTCAGCCCAAAAAGTCGACCCAGACCCACGTCTCGAAATCAAATATAAGTCATATAATACAAGCACCTATTCGATATCGTGTTCACCCATACCAAAATTACTCAAATCTGATACAAAATTCCCTATCAAAATCTCAAAATGCGGCCTAAGGATTGAAGCATAAATGGTATATTAGTGGAAATTAATCAAAAGCAAATCAGGAATCCTTACCCAAATATTTTCTCTGAAAATCCCTCCAATTCTCGCCTAAATCCGAGCTCTCAAGGTCTCAAAATGAAAATGGGAGAAAAAACCCTCAATTTTGAAATTTAATCAATTATCCAGGTATTTCTTCTTCACCAACGCGGAAATTGCTTAGCGTTCGCGAAGCACAAAAAGCTACTAGCCAAGTTTCCTTCTTACGCAAACGCGAGGGTCCACTCGCGAATGCAGTTCAAACGATCCACCAGCTTCGCTATCGCGAAGCCCATTTACGCAAACACGTAGGCCAAACACAGGAGCCCACCCAAGCTGCCTTTCCTCTTCGCGAACGCGGATCCCTGTCCGCGATCGTAGTGCACAAGAACCTGCCCCTTCGCAAATTCGTGGCCTACTTCGCGAACACGAAGGGTAAAATTCCATCAAGGCTCAGACTACTTTACTCGAACACGGGAGGATCATCCTGAACACGTAGAAGGACACCGGAACTGGAAAAACCAGCTACTTCAAAATTTCTTCCAAGTCCCGAAATGCGCCGAACAAGATCTGAATCCCCCCGAGGCCCCCGGGACCTGAACCAATAATACCAATAAGTCCTGAAACATCATACGAACTTAGTCGAGCCTTCAAATCACATCAAACAACGCTAAAACACGGATTGCACATCGATTCAAGCCTAATGAACTTTAAAATTTCAAACTTCTATATCCGATGCCGAAAGCTATTAAATCAAGTCCAATCAACCTGAAATTTTGCACACAAGCCATAATTGACATTACAGACTCACTCCAACTTCCGGAATCAAAATCCG
This sequence comes from Nicotiana obtusifolia, assembly GCA_002018475.1. Lineage (NCBI taxonomy): Eukaryota > Viridiplantae > Streptophyta > Magnoliopsida > Solanales > Solanaceae > Nicotiana > Nicotiana obtusifolia. The sequence continues at coordinate 6,131 of MCJB01002829.1, read as the reverse complement.
ACCCCAAGATCAAAAAGGTCCACTCACGGTCAACTTTTCAAAAATCCAACTTTCGCCATTTCAAGGCTAATTCAACTACGGACCTCCAAATCACAGTCCAGGCATGCTCCTAAGTCCAATGTCACCCGATGGAGCTAACAGAACCCTCAAAACTCCATTCTGGAGTCGTTTACATATATATCAACATCCGCTCAACCTTTTCAACTTAAGTTTTCAATCATGAGACTAAGTGTCTCAATTCCTCCCGAATCTTACCAGACCTGAACCGACTACCCCGACAAGTCACATAACAGCTATAAAGTCAAAAATAAGCAGTAAATGGGGGAATGGGACTTCAACTCTATAAACGACCGGCTGGGACATTACATCTTCCCCTCTTTAATAAACGTTCATCCTCGAACGAGTATAGAGACATGCCTGAAGTGGTGAAAAGATGAGGATTACAGCTATGCATATCCTGCTCGGTCTCCGAAGTCTCTTCCTCGACCGAATGAACCCTCCACTAAACGTTTACTGAAGTAATGTTCTTCGACCTTAACTTTCAAACCTGTCTGTCCAAAATGGCCATTGGCTTCTCAATATAAGATAGATCCTTGTCCAACTGGACTGAGCTGAATTCCAACACATGGGACAGGCCGCCGTGATACTTTCGAAGCATGAAAACATGGAATACTGGATGAACTGCAGAGAGACTAGGTGGTTGTGCAAGTCTGCAAGCCACCTCTCCGACCCTCTCAAGAATCTCAAAAGGCCCAATATACCTAGGGCTCAACTTGCCCTTTTTTCCGAACCTCATAACACCCTTCATGGGCAAAACCTGGAGCAAACCCACTCCCGAACCATGAATGCAATGTCGCGAGCCTTCCGATCTACATAACTCTTCTGTCTGGACCGAGCTGTACGGAGTCTATCCTTAATCAATTTAACCTTTTCTGAAGCATCCTAAACCAAGTCTGTACCCAATAGCCTTGCCTGGCTCGAACCAACCCATTGGAGACTGGCACCATCCGCCTACCATACAAAGCCTCGTACCAACTGAATGCTCGACTGATAACTGTTGTTGTAAGCAAACTCTGCAAGTGGCAAGAACTAATCCCAAGCACCCCCAAAATCCATCACACACGCATGGAGCATATCCTCCAATATATGAATGGTGCGCTTGGACTGTCCGTCCATCTGAGGGTGAAATGTTGTACTCAACTCCACCAGAGTACTCAACTCACGCTGTACGGCTCTCTAGAACTATGATGTAAACTACATACTTTGGTCAAAGATGATAGATACTGGTACGCCATAAAGCCTGACAATCTCGTGAATGTAAACTTGAGCCAGCTGCTCCAAAGAGTAAGTAGTAACTATAGGAATGAAATGAGCTGACTTGGTCAATCTATCCACAATCACCCAGACTACATCAAACTTCCTCTGAGTCCGTGCAATCCCAACAACAAAATCCGTAGTGATCCACTCCCATTTTTCTCTCTGGAATCTCAAACTTCTGAAGAAATCCACCCAGTCGATGATGCTCATACTTCACCTGTTGACAATTTAGGCAACGAGCTACATATTCCACTATGTCCCTGTTCATCCGCCTCAACCAATAGTGCTGCCTCAAGTCCTGATACATCTTCGCGGCACCTAGGTGAATGGAGTACCACGAACTGTGAGCCTCCTGAAGAATCAACTCATGCAAAACATCTACATTGGGCACGCATAACCTGCCCTGCATCCGTAATACACTGTCACCTCCAATAGTGACTTCCTTGGCATCACTATGCTGAACCGTGTCCTTAAGGACAAGTAGATGGGGGTCATCATACTGACGCTCTCTGATACGATCATAAAGAGAAGACTGAGAATCACACAAGCTAAAACTCGGCTTGGCTCAGCTCGAAAACATCCAATCTGACAAACTGGTTGGCCAAGGCCTGAACATCCAAGGCTAAAGGCCTCTCTGCTACTGGTAGATATGCTAAGCTGCCCAAACTCTGCGCCATGCATCTCAAGGCATTAGCCACCATATTGGCCCTCTCGGGATGATAGAGAATGGTGATATCATAATCCTTAAGCAACTCCAACCACCTCTGCTGCTGCAAGTTAAGATCCTTCTGTTTAAACATATGCTATATACTTCGATGATCGGTGTAGACTTCACAAGGAACACCATACAAATAGTGACGCTAGATATTCATGGAATGAACAATAGCTTATAATTCAAGATTGTGGACAAGATAGTTCTTCTCATGCACCTTCAACTATCTAGACGCGTAGGCAATCACCCTACAGTCCTGCATCAACACTGCGCCGATACCAATGCGTGATGCATCATAAGACACCGTATAGGACCCCAAACTGGTAGGCAACACCAACACTGGGGTTGTAGTCAAAGCAATCTTAAGCTTTTGCAAGCTCTTTTCCCACTCCTTGGTCCACTTGAACGGAGCATCCTTCTAGGTCAATCTAGTCATAGGTGCTGCAATAGATGAGAAACCCTTTACAAATTGATGGTAATACCACGCAAAGCCAAGAAAACTTCGGATCTCCATTGATGAGGACGGTATGTACCAACTCTGCACTGCCTCAATCTTCTTCGGATCTACCTTGATCCCTTCGCTCGATACTATATGACCCAAGAGTGCTACTGAATCCAGCCAGAATTCACACTTTGAAAATTTTGTATATAACTTCTTTTCTCCCAAGATCTGAAGCAAAGTCCTCAGGTGCTGCTCATGATCATCCCAACTCCGGGAGTACACCAGAATATCGTCAATAAACACAATGATGAAGGAGTCAAAATAGTATTGGAATACACTATTCATCAAGTGCATGAATGTTGCTGGGGAATCGGTCAGCCCAAGAGACATCAGAAGGAACTCTTAATGGCCATACCGGGTCCTGAAAACAGTCTTCGGGATATCTGGCTCCCGAATCTTCAACTAATGATAGCCTGAATGCAAGTCGATCTTGGGGAACACTCTGGCACCCTGAAGCTACTCAAATAGGTCATCAATATATGGCAACGGATACCTGTTCTTCGCTGTAACCTTGTTCAACTGGCGATAATCAATACATATCCGCATAGAACCATCCTTATTCTATACAAATTAGACTGGTGCACCCCAAGGCGACACACTAGGGCGAATGAATCCTTTATCATGTAACTCCTGAAACTGTTCCTTTAACTCATTCAACTCTATTGGGGCCATGCTATAGGGTGGAATAGAAATTGGTTGAGTGCTCGATAACAAATCAATGCCAAAGTCGATATCTCTGTCAGGCGGTATGCCTGGAAGATCTGTCAAGAATACATCTTGAAATCCCTCACTAATCAACTGACTCAACAGTTGGTGTATCAACACTGACATCCCTCACATAAGCTAGATATGCATCACACCCCTCCTCAACCATCCGCTGTGCCTTTAAAAATGTAATAACTCTGCTAGGAACATAACCTAAGGTACCTTTACACTCTAGCCGCAGTAGACCTGGCATAGCCAATGTCAATATCTTGGAGTAACAATCAAGGATAGCGTGATAGGGCAACAACTAGTCCATGCCCAAAATAACATCGAAACCTACCATACTGAGTAGTAATAAGTCAGCTCTAGTCACAAAACCACTAAGAACAACCAAACACGACCGATACACACGGTCAAGTTCAATAGAATCACCCACGCGTATAGACATATAGATAGGATACCTCAAGGAATCACGGGATACACCCAAATACGGGGCAAAATAAGATGACACATAAGAATAAGTGGATCCTGGACCAAATAAGACCGATGCATCTCTATGACAGACCAAAACAATACCTGTGATGACAGAGTTGGATCCAACTTCATCCGTCCTAGCAGGAAGGGCATAATATCTGGCCTGGCCTCCCCCTATAGGGCAACCTCTACTTGCTCGACCTCTACCTCTAGCTGGCGGTGGAGGTAGAGTGGTAGATGGTATTGTAATCATAGGCTAAAGACCCGGTGGAGCACGCGATACCTGAGTAGTCTGTGGAGTTACACCCCTCCTAAGTCTGGGGAAATCCCTCACCATATGGCTAGTGTCACCAGACTCAAAACAAGCTCTCAGGACATGGCGCATGCGACTAGCTCAGGCCTAATCTGTCGCGACCCAACCTCGGGGGCCCGCGACCGGGCACCGAACCCTACTTGCAGAGTACCGGCGAACCCTGTACATGACTACCCTTATTATTCGTAAGGTGCACATACTTGCCAACACGGCAATAACGACATTATACCTGTCGACTATAATGACATTACCTGTCGCAGTAATATACCATAATATAAACATACATTCACCACAACATAACCCACTGGGCTATATACAAAACCATACACACAATACATATGATGCCAACTAGGTGACATAATTACACATAGCCCAACTCCTGTTTATACATACTGACAATTTATCTAATGAGCCTCTATGGAATGTATACAAAAATACTTAGTCGGACAGGACCCCGACATGCCCAAAAACATCTATACATCAAAACATACCCAAGTATAGCAGGTCCGGAAGATGAACCTTGCTATGTCCGCTGAACTGATAGCCTACTGTGGTGGAGGAACTCCGTCTGTCAATCTATTTGGACCTGCAGCACGATATGCAGCGTCCACAAACAAAGGACGTCAGTACGAAAAATGTACTGAGTATTTAAGACAGGAATACAACTGAAAACAGTAACATAAGCAACATAATAGAAGCATACAGCTCATAACAATGGAAATTTACCTCTGTGGGCAGCATACCTTACATATTCATTATAAAACTTATTTCCATTATTTCAGAGATTTAAGACATAATTCATTCCTCCAAGCCTGTTACTTTCATACGGGTTCATTATATCCAACGCATTAAGTATTCATCTCTTTAGTTTAACTGCTTTACCGGACTTCTTACTTTAAGAAAAACGTGGAAACACATTCATCATATATTCAATCCCTTCATACAATCATCGCACATACGTCCTCATAGGACCACAATCAATAAATATGCCTCCATGGGCTCATAATCATAATCATCGCTATCATTATTGTTATCACATATATTCACACACACATATGCCTCTTCGGGCTCATAATTATATCATAACTATAGTCATAACCTCGCCTTTGCGAGTTTTATAAAAGCGTATGCCTCCTTGGGCTTGTACTTATTAATACCATTATTACTATTATCACATACCCGACTAATCGGTGTTTATACGTCATCTTTGCCCGGCCAATTCATTATGGCTCGGTGTGTCGTCATTAGCCCGGCCAATTCATTATGGCTCGGTGTATCGTCATTAGCCCGGCCAGTCGTCATTGCCCGGCCAATTTATTTTGGCTCGGTGTGTCGTCATTGCCCGGCCAATTCATTATGGCTCGGTGTGTCGTCATTGCCCGGCCAATTCATTATGGCTCGGTGTATAACTACCCGTCCAGCTATTGCTTGGTCCGGTGTACGTTCTCTATATGTTCTCATATGTATATATATATATATATATATGTAGTTGCACCTTAAGTACCAAAGAAACATTGCATATGCAGTTCATTCAATCATTTCTTCCTTAGATGTGATCATATACATTCAATCATATATAAACACTCATAAACATTCAATCACTTAAGGCTTAAGCTCTTTCTTGTTATTCTCATTACTTCTTTTCTCAAGTCAATCATATTCGATCATTTATTCATATATATACACATATTTATATATATATATATATATATATATATACATATATACATTCAATCCATAACAATTCATTCGTGACTTACGTTCTCTCTTATCGTTCGAACATAGCATTTAATTCTCTCATCAATTGTGCTTATCAAACAACACACTTGCAACCAAACGTTGACATATAGAATCTCCTATAATAGGAGGGAATCAATGTAAGCTTCCTTGGCTGCTAAGAATAGAGTATACTTTTGGGGCTTCTTTGAGACATTGTATAGAACAGGAATCGTGCAAAAGAAAGAACATTATAGTCTTACATACCTGGTGCGTATATACTTAGCTTCCGCTTCCAAGCTTATGGAAGAGCATTCAATCCCTTAATCTACAATTAGGAACACCCCAATTGTTACTTCATAGATACCACTATTCTTAATTCCTGAAGTTCA
>MCJB01002828.1:0-11140 GCA_002018475.1 Nicotiana obtusifolia | reverse complement strand
CAAACTATCTAGAAGCAAGAAACGGGAATTCTCTTTAGCAAATCGAGTTTGTAGCAGGTTATAATGTGTGTCCAGAGTGGAAATCACGCCAGGGATTCTTAAAAGGCAACAGTTATGCTTAAATGGCTTCAAACATCATAATTCGTAGTTCTCAGATTCTTTTTCCTAAATCGTTGCAGGATTTTCGAAAGCACATTCTTTAAATTATAACAAATAATTATTTAACTACCATGACAAAATTGATCATTCGTATAAGTTTTGATGATGTCATTTTATTTTTAATTCATGTATTCTGCTAATGTAATAATTTTCAGCATTCATATGATTGTTGTATTATTATACATAAAATTTTTCTCATTAATTAATTTTTTATTCCTTCATATAAATAAATTATTAAATCATCACGTGTTATTATTAACGTGCAACGCATATTCATAGATACTAGTATTCTTTAACATATTTATGATAAAAATATGAAGTACCATGTTGATTCTATAATAAGTATTTTTTATTGATAAGAAAAATTATTTACCTACACCGATGAAACTATCAAAAAGGCTAGATACAAGAACACCAATTGCTCTATTGTGAAATAAAATAATTTTAGATCTCGTTAATATGTATAATACAATCATAAATAGGTAATCAAGATTATTTTTTCTTACAAAATATGAGCACCTTAAGCTGGCATAGCAATTAGTAATTATTAATTAATCGTAAAATACAAAGTAACAATTAATCTTGAATTGATAAGATCTTGAATTGATATGGTTAGAATATCTAACTGATATTTTATTACGGAATGCAATACTCCAAAAACTTGCACAAAATTTGAAAATGAGTCAATTTTTAATTGTATATGAGACATTGTAAATAAAAATCACAATTGACAATTTTTTAATTTACAATTGTCTATCAAAAAACACACAAACAATTATTATTACATAACTTCAAGAACAAACTAAAGGTTAGAAAGCTTAAATCAAATATAGGTTAAAAGTATTGTTGATTGGAGAGACTTCTACTTCATAACATACACGTAAGTAATTCATCTTCAAACTTCTAATCTATAATTTGGCAGTGTGAAATTCAAACAGTTCATCTATTTGAAAGGTCATCAGCAGCGTCTTAACTTTCTTATTCAATGATCTGATGTATTATTTAATTTCCATGATATGTCTGCAAAACAGCAAGGAATAGCTTCTTGCTAATGGAGAATTAGACTTTACTCTTCTCTCCTAATAAAATGGATAACAAAATAAAATAAATTAAATCCTGGTTCATATCTCATGTTCTTTTTGGCAGCTACAATGAATTGAATGCATCTCTAACTCGCTCCCTTTCTGGCAGATTCGTCGGTAAGCTAGTGGGACGGTATTATGACAGTGAAGGCAATCCCACAAAGTACTTAAAAGGGGCTGAAGCAAAGGCCGCTAGAGGTGCTCAGCTGATGGAAAAACAGAAGAATGAAGAGGCTAAACTACCTAGCTGTAATTCAAGATGGAGTCAAGAAGAGGGTTCAGAGGTATAAATCTTTCTTCAATGTTCCAATCTCCGTACCTCAAAGATTTTCCTTTTAACAACTAGGTACTGAGGTAGGGGAAGAATGAAAGGAAGACGAGAGGTAATAGCTTTTAATTCCCTGTTTCCTTTAGGTTGAGAAGAGGGAAATTTCAGAAGATAATACAATATCCCTTGCATGGAGCAAGAGGCAGATCTAGAATTTTTGTAATATGGGTGCACCACTAAAGAAAGGAAAAAAACAAAAGTATTACCACTAAAGAAAGGAGAAAAAAGAAAGCATTAAGTGGGAATTGATCCCTGCTCCTTTAGGTAATAACTTAGCATTCAACTAAGTGTACCATTTAGCCTCTTTGGAGCATAAGTGCCAACAGATAATATTAGATAAATTTCGGAAAATTTGTACATAGAATACCTAGTTTGGTGAAAAGACCATGGGTTCACGTACCCCATTTATTGGGCTATAAATCTGCCCCTGAATGGAACCCAATTGAAAGTGATTATTTTGGGTGAGGCCAATAGAAAAGGTCTTTTATTTTCTAATGAGACCTATATTTCTCTGTTTTTTCCCTACTTTTCTCCTTGGGAGACAACTACTTGATGTGATCCAATGGGAAGGAGAGGTTTTTGTATGCATGTCATCTTGGTTCTTCCAATTCGTTCCTAACCAAATAAGGGAAGGGAAAGCCTTCAACTTGTGTCCGCCTGCTTCCCCAGGTTTCAAACAAAGGGCAATGTGAAACAAAAAAGATTTAAGGAGAAAAGAATCAGCTGGTTATTACTGCGCGTAGACAGCAATGTCTCATAAATGGTGGAGGGACTAAAAGTAATGGGATCGATGCTATTTTTTAGTTCAAACTTGAGATAGGAGGCACGTACCTTGATGTGCTTCGCCAAGAAACAAGTGATTGTTGTGATATGATTGTACATTAGTTCGTATTCTTCAAAAGTTAAGCATAGGAAAAATGGATTTCCAACTAGCACATTCCTGCAAATATCTCTTCTCCGCAATTGAATTTTCAAGTAGTTTGTGTGTCATTCTCGATAAAGGGAAGAAAATTAGATGGGCAGGGCCTTGTTCCTGAATCCTGTATGCTGTACAGAATGAAACTTCAATTTTCTGTACTGCTGTAATGGTAGAGATATTGCAGATAATGTCATTGCATGCTTCTAAACGCTTGCTAAGTAGCAACATTATTTCCTTTTTCAGGTTTGGTGTGACGATGGATATCCAAGATTAGTTCAACGACCTGAACAAATTGCATTGACTGGAAAAATGAGCAAACGCTGTGCTTGCTTTAAAGAGGATGATCTTGGCCAGCCAGGTTTGGAGGTCTACGAAGGATGTGATTATTTAGCCAAAACATGCCGCTTATAAAAACTGCAGTTGGGGTTTTATAGCATATCTGATATCAAATACAGACATTTATAAATATTTCCATGTCAGGAAATTTTGTAACATTACCATTCTGTCCCCATCTTCGAAAAGCGTAAGTTTATTTTTAAACTTTTTTTTTACGACTCTTGGAGCATTAAGTCGTTTATTCATTAGTTGGAAATTACATTGTTGTGCATGTAAAGTAAATGGACCTTGGACCATACTTTCTTTCTTGCGATATTTCTAGGAAATTTTACCTCCTATAGCAAATTATTACACCATATTTATTATAAATTAAAATAATTTTAAAATATTTTTATTTATAGCTACATTTTATATTTTATAGCAAAATATGTATTTATTATATATACTATTGTTGAGGCATGAAATACGCCAGTTATGTTCTTTCTCTCTCTTCTAGTTAGCACATGATCTTTTTCTCTCTCTTTCAGTAAGATTATAGGGCAAATTTCTCAGAAAATCCACCACGATTTTGCTCTGAAAAATCGTGGTTCACTACTAATTGGTTAAGCACATGGCCAGTTCTTTCTTACTATTATGTCATTCTTCTTTTTTCTCTTCACTTCCCTTTTTAATTTTCGCCATTGTTACGTTTTGAGAAAGAAACTCCAATTTTCGTCTTTAATGGCTGATTCAAGAACCCCGAATATGGCTACCTGAGGTATACCCACTAAAGCCCACAATTTTGAAGGGCTATCTTTCGATTTGCGAATCACTCAAGAAGAAGTTGTATTTGCAAGTTCTGCAGCAACCAGGGAAGCCGAGAGGCGAACCAAACAATGACCATATGAAACAAGTCGAAGACGCGAAATCCTCGAAAAGAACCACAATTCCTGATGTTTCTAAAGTTTCGCTATGCAACATACATGTGGAAAAGAGAAAAAAAACTAGCGATGTTACTTCTAGGAGCAAGGGAAAATAGGTCGCTAAAGAAGTAGCTCAAAAACACGAAAGACCAAGGTGATGTAATTTCTTTTTTCCATACATGTATTTCGTGTATTCCTATAACATGTCTGCTTTTAATATATATGTTTTTCTGTTTGCTTGTCCTCATACACTTAATTTAGTTCGTACATGGTTTTGCCTTTTTTTGTATTTAGTTGTATTTATACGTATTTGAATTCGGAAAACAACAATTTTAAATACACCAATGGTACTGTATCAATATTATCATGATTCAAGCTTGTATTTTGCCTGTATTTTGGGATACAATGAAAATAATGTATTCATATATACATGTAGTTATCTGTATTCAAAGTCAGAAGCCATCTATTTTAAACACAATCAAAGTACTGTACCAACCTAGTTGTATTTATTTGTATTTCAAGTATGTATTTTGATGTTTTGTGGTGTTTGTATGCACGAAATAAAATTCTTTGTTAAACATCCCTCTACTTCATCGCCGCATGTATGTTCCTACATTAACACCGACATAATCTCCGACCTCAAGAAAAACTTAGTCCACAACAATACCAACTCTTTGGTCAAACCTGTTTTGGTATATTCCTCGGTATGAAGAACAATGAGGTTCAACATCAATTGTTCAAGTGCTTCATGGTGCGAGAGCTGGAAGAATGTTCTCTTGACGCATTTCTCATACATGTAAATGGCACAATATTGTGCTTTTCATTCAGGGAGTTTGTGGTAATCACTGGTCTAAATTGTGTTGGTGATGTTAAAGATTTTAAGTTTAACACGAAGAGCCCTAACAAGCTTGTGGTGACATACTTTGGCGGAGCAAAGACCATGAAGAAGATTGATTTGGTAAACTGCTTGAATGACAAGAATTTGGGCTTTGACAACAATGAAGATGAAGTTAAAATAGATGTGTTGTATTTCATACATACATTCATATTGTCAAGTGAGAAGAATTGCACAACTATTCCAAACAACATTTTGAGTCGGTCGAGAGCAAGAGATATTGTGATTACCCATGGGGTAAGGAGGCATTCACTGCCCTTCTCAAATCTATTAGCCGAAAGATGGATTCCCATAAGAAGTATTGCAGGATTACTGGCATGCCTCTTGCTGTGCAAATATGGTTGTGCGAGTGCTGTTCAAAGGTAGACATCAAAATCGCACTCCGAGTTGATAACCACATTCTCATAATACTCAATGGAAGTCCATTAACAATCAGCCACCGTTTGCTTATTTGATGAACGGCATGTTCAACGACGAGGAAAATCGGGTAATTTATTCTTATTTAACTGACTGATATTACATACAACATATGTTTATGTAATTAAATACATTGTTATAAGTCAATACAAAATACATTTGAATACATCGTACAATTATATACATGATTGCACATATACAGATATACAATAACATACATAACACAAAAATACTACTTCACATTGAATATATTGTTATAAATCAATACAAAATACATGTTAATACTGAATACAATATACATTTATATACACGGCTGCACATATACAGATATACAATAAATACATAATACAGAAATAGAGATTTATATTGGATGCATTACTGTTTTCAAGTGACATACAATAACATTCAACCAACCCCTAAGGAGCTTGCAGTTATTCAGAATAATTACATACAACATGTATTCATATATCAAATTTTAGTCAATGCAACTACATATAGCAAACTAATGAAAACTTTCAGTCATACGGGTAGATAACGTCTCATTCAGTATAAGAATCTCTTGATATTTTTCCCCAAACGTTGTGTACGTGTGTGAAACATCTTTTCAATTGTTGCAATTCAAACATCCAAACATCTTCCTAACTTCTTCTAGGAAGTCATAGATTGCCAATTCTCTTGCTGATACAAGTGCCGAATTGATTGCTCAGTAATATTTGATGTCATAGTCCATCCCCAGTTAATAGGTTCATACAACCAAGCTCACTTTTCGTATCCAGCTAATTCCAAGTAATCTTTCACCTGAATATCCACCCTCTCCACATTTTTCATTAGATTATCAAATTCATCATAGGTGTATGCTTTTGCCATTGAAAAGTATATATCACTCAATTTCTCATGACTCTTTTTAAATTTCTTGTATACGTTGTTCCAGAGATGCCATATACAAGCAAAATGCGGTACGGTAGGATACACTCTGGATACAGCTTTGATGATGCTCTCGTTCTTATCTGAAACAATGCACATGTTTTCCCGTTCCCCATAAGCTTCCTTGAATAGCTCAAAGAATCACAACCAAGCAGCATCATGCTCTGAATCAACTACACCATATGCTAGTGGCAGGATATGTCCTGTAAATACAATTGCATACAAACACAAAATATCAGTACCGCTGTATTAAATAATTAAAAGAACATCTTTTATGTTAGTGTATCATGTCTGTATTATTTTTGTTGTTAATTGACTTACCTGCTCCATCCAACATGCTAGCCAAAACGAATGTCCCTGAGTATGCTGATTTTAGGTGGCTGCCATCTACAACGACGATGGGTCTACAATAATCGAATCCCTTTATAAAAGCATACAACGATATATATAATACATGGACTCATTTTTAGGAGATTTTTTCACTTTTAATATGTGAACTAGGATAAGTTGTATCCAATGTATATAAGTACCCCGGTAATTTATTATATGAATCAGCTGGATCCCCCCTTAAGAAGTTCACTGTCTTTTCTCTAGCGCGCCATGCCAACATGTAACTAACATCGACACCAAAGTCCAATTTGACATCATCACTTATATCCTTTAGTGTATATTTTCTCTTGTGATTAGTAAACTTGGACCTAATTATGCCCCCAATCAACCAACTGGTTGCTTGACGCTGCTCATACACCTTATCCTTCAATGGACATGAAGTGCTTATCACAGAACTCCCTCACTTTGAACATTTGTGATTTGTTAATACTAGAAGTCTTAAATTTTCATTCACAATACTCAGAAGCGCATAACAAGGTATAGCTGCAAATACAATTTTAATAAACATACAATTAGTTATGTATGCACAACAACATAGAATTAGTTATGTAATAGCAGTAAAACCTAATGGCATATGAATACATTAAATACAGTTCACAGCAAGAAAATGATGAATACAGTATATAAAACAGGGCATTATGAATACATATAGCTGGGCCATTACTCCTACAGCTGATTCAGCACATACTTTTCTAACCACTGACACACAACATTTACTTTTTGAACGAAGTTATGAATACAGAACTATACAATGAAATACAACATATATTATGAGTACAACAAAATATATGATGTATTCATAATATATTGTTATGAATACAACATAAGTCAGTTATGAATACAAAAACATACAATGAAATATAGCATATATTATGAAGTTATAATATGTAATAGAATTCAAACCTGATAGCATTTGACCTATCAACCCGGAATTGAAACCTTGTAGCAATTGCATATTGCTCCATCACTGCCTTCAATATCACCTTATCCTTGTATACTTGTCCAGCCATCACCTCTTTTTGATTAGTATTTGAAATAATCAAATCCCTTTCCGGTTCGAAAACCTCAATTGGTTCACCTGAGTTTAACGACGTAAGTGCAAGTGTATCAATTGTATGCACACCATTTGTAGAGTCAAGTTGTATTAGGTCAGTTGTACCAATACTATACACATATTACTGAGCAATCAATTCGGCACTTATATCAGCAAGAGAATTGATAATCTATGACTTCCTAGAAGAAGTTAGGAAGATGTTTGGACGTTGGAATTGCAGCAATTGAGAAGATGCTTCACACACATGCACAACATTTGGGAAAAAATATCAAGAGACTCGTACATTAAATGAGGCGCTGTCTATCCGTATGACTGTAAGTTTTCATAAGTTTGCTATATGTGGTTGCACTGACTAAAATTTGATATATGAATAAATGCTGTAATTATTCTGAATAACTGCAAGCTCCCTAGCGGTTGGTTGAATGTTATTGTCTTTTACTTGAAAATAGTAATGCATTCAATGTAAATCTCTATTTCTGTATTGTGTGTGTTACTGTACATGTATAGTCATGTATATAACTGTATACTGTATTCACATGTATTTTGTATTGATTCATAACGATATATTCAATGTGAAGTTGTATTTTTGTATTTGTATGTTACTGTGTATGTGTAGTCATGTATGTAACTGTATGTTGTATTCAAACGTATCTTTTATTGATTTACAACAATGTATTTAATTATATAAACATATGTTGTATGTAATATTAGTCAGTTGCACTAGAATAAATTACACGGTTTTCCTCGTCGTTGAATATGCCGTTCATCAAATAAGCAAACAGTGGCTAGTTGTTAGTGAATTTTCAATTGAGTATTCTGGGAATCTGGTTACCAACTTGGAGTGCGATTTTAGAGATGACCTTTGAACATCACTTGCACAACCATACTTACATAGCAAGATGCATGCCGGCAATCATGTAATACTTCTTCTAGGCATCCATCTTCTGGCTAATAGATTTGAGAAGGGTGGTGAATGCCTCCTTATCCCATGGGTAATCACAATATCTCCTGCTCTCGACCAAGTCAAAATATTACTTTGGAATGGTCGTGCAATTCTTCTCACTGTATAATATAATGTATGTATGAAATACAACACAATTAGTTTAACCGCATCTCATCGTTGTCAAATTCGCAATTCTTGTCATTAAGACATTTTACTAAATCACTTTTCTTCACAGTCTTTGCTACGCCAAAGTATGTCTCCACAAGTTTGTTAGGCCTCTTTGTGTTATACATAAAATCTTCAACATCACCGACACAATTTAGACTGGTGACTACCGCAAACTCCCTGCGTGAAAAGTACAATATTGTGTCATTTACATGCATTAGAAATATGCCAAGAGAACTTTCTTCCATCTCTAGCACCATGAAGCACCTGGACAATTGATGTTGAACCTCACAATGCTTCATATCGAGGAATATACTTAAACAGGTTTGACCAAAGAGTTGGTATTGTTGTGGACTAAGTTTTTCTTTGAGGTCGGAGATTATGTCGGTGTTGGTGTAGGAACAGATATGCGGCAATGCAGTAGGCAAGTTTTTAACAGAGAATTTTATTTCCAGCTGACAAACACCACAAAAAAATAAATACATACTTGAAATACAGATAAATACAACTAGGTTGGTATAGTATTTTGATTGTGTTTAAAATAGGTGGTTTCTGACTTCGAATGCAGATAAATACAAGTATATATGAATATACTATTTTTATTGCATCCCAAAATACAGTATAGACAAAATACAAGCTTGAATCATGACAATATTGATATAGTACCGTTGGTGTATTTAAACTTGTTGTTTTCCAAATTCAAATACATATAAATACAACTAAAGGCAAAACCTTGTTCGAACTAAATTAAGTGTATGAGGACAAACAAACAAATATACATGTATATTAAAAGAGACATGTTATAGGAATACACAAAATACATGTTATGGATTTTTTTTTACATCACTTTCCTTCCGTGTTTTCGAGCTACTTCTTCTAGCGACGTATTTTTCCTTTCTCCCTGAAACAACATCGTTAATATTTATTCTCTTTTCCACATTTATGTTGTGTACGAAACTTTAGAAACATCAGCAATTATGGTTCTTTTCGAGGATTTTGCATCTTCAACTTGTTTCATAGGGTCATTCTATAGTTTGGTTCGCCTCTCGGCTTCCATGGTTGTTGCAGAACCTGCAAATACAGGTTTCTCTTGAGTGATTCGCAAATCAAAAGATAGCCCTTCAATATTGAGTGCTTTAGTGCATATACCTCATGTAGCCCTCTTCGAGGTTCTTGAATTAGCCATTAAAAACGAAAATTGAAGTTTCTTCCTCAAAACATAACAATGGCGAAAATTAAAAAGGAGAGTGAAGAGAAAAAGAGGAATGGCATTGTAGTAAGAAAGAACCGGCCATGTGCTTAACCAATTAGTCGTGAACCGCGATTTTTTGGAGCAAAATCGTGGTAGATTTTTTGAGAAATTTGCTCTTAAAATCTTACCGAGAGAGAAAAAAATCGTGTGCTAACTAGAAGAGAGAGAGAAAGAACATAACTTGCATATTTCACGCTTTAACGGTAGTGTATATAATAAATACTTATTTTTCTATAAAATATAAAAGATAGCTATAAGTAATGTAATATTTTGAAATTATTTTGATTTATAATAAATAGGGTGTAATAGTTTGCCATAGGAGGTAAAATTGTCGAAATGAAACCAGGTAGCCACTTTTAAGCATGTTTTTTTACAATATATCCAGTTTACAATGTATTTACAGATTAGCCAATTTCGCTCAAACTTCAGGACACGACGTCCTATAGTTTAAACCTTAGGACATTGTGTTCTAAATTTCGAAATTGTGCCCAGAAGTTCGGATTTTATATCCTGAATTTCAAATTAGTAGTTTAGAAATTCAGAACACTTAGTCCTAAATTTCAAATTAGCAGCTCAAAAATTCAGGATACTAAGTCCTGAAATTTCAAATTTAGGATATTTAGTCCTGAAGTTTGAATAAATTGGCTAAGTTTTAAATATATTACTCCCTCCGTTTCAATTTATGTGAACTCACTTGACTGGGCACAGAGTTTAAGAAAAACGAGAAGATCAGAAGACTTTTGAACTTGTGGTGTAAAATAAGACACCTATTTTGTGTGGCTATAAATCATTGCATAAAGGTAAATTATTTTCAAATAAGGAAAAAGGTCATTTTTCTTGACACGGACTAAAAATAAAATAGACTCATATAAATTAAAACAAAATAAGTATAAATTATAAATATATTTTAAATAACAGACTTAAAAGTGACTATTGCTGCACTTCGTGCTAAAATTTCCTTTCAACAATCTTTTAGGTATGTTGTCTACATTTGAAAATAAGCCCAATACTAGTGGGCTCTTAAGTACTGATCGTTTATATAGTTCTTTTCTACACGTTGCCTTTACAAACCCCTCTCAAAATCCCTAGTCTTGTCCCCTTTCCTGTTCTCTCTGTCACGCTTCAAACCATGGAAATCGACAATCCTCTTCCGACAGAGAAACCGGCGGTAACACTACCGGCAAAGCCCAACTTCCAACCTCTAAAAGCCCACGAAATCTCCGACGGCCAAGTTCAGTTCCGGAAAGTCACAGTCCCACAGCACCGGTACACTCCGTTAAAAAAAGCCTGGCTTGAAATCTACAATCCAATCTACGAGCAGATGAAAATCGACATCCGAATGAACCTCAAAAAACGTCGAGTTGAGCTCAAAAC
>MCJB01002827.1:4364-18478 GCA_002018475.1 Nicotiana obtusifolia | reverse complement strand
CAAGGGTGTAGATTCGAGCAAGAGGAGTGGGACGTGAGAGATATGGAGTTCCCGGCACTCAAAATCTTAAAATTTCAAAGCATTGATCTTAGGGGATGGCATGTCTCCGAATCATCATCATTTCCCATACTTAAGAGTTTAGTACTAAGATCTATTGGATTGCTTGAGAAGATTCCTGACAGTTTTGTGGATATTGGAACGCTTACATCAATCAAGGTGATCGATTGTGATGATAATCTCAAGGCTTCAGCTTTGGAGATTAAGGAAAAAGTAGAAGCAACTTCAGGATGTGACAACCTCAAGGTCTATATTTTTCCACATTACTCTCGGTATGTCTTTCTTTTTAATTTTCAACTTTTTCTTTCTTGATAAACTCATTCAATTTTTGAGCCTAATTCATTATGTTATTGTTGTTATAACTGCAGAATATGTTTATATCTTCGTGTTATGTTACATTAATCCAAATACATCGTTTATTGTTGTTAAAAAAAGGGAACAAAAAGAAAAGAAGAGGAATATGAAGTGGAAGAGTAAATTTTTGACAACATTTTGAGCTAATTTTGGACACCGGTCATAAAATATACTACGCTCGTCAGTGCCAATAAATGCATAGTTTGTAATTGTATAAACTTGTTGAATTGGAACTAGCCTCCCACTAGGAGAGGTAATATCATTTCTTGCAGTGTAAACTGGATAAGCCCAAATAAGTGAAGGAGAAGTCTTGGTGTTTGAAACCAATGATATTCTTGATCCTTCTATTAGTGGCACAGGCAGCAATTAAGAAACAGATTTTGTGTAATCTTTTGGTCTGAGATTATTTCATATTTCTCAATTGTCAAGGATAAGGGTAGGAGGGTACTTGTCCCACGAAACATATATATATTAGGCCGAGCTTTATCACCTTGAGTTGTTGACAAGATCTTTGATAAACGTAAAGGGGTGTATTCACTACTATGCACCTGTATCTGCGTTGTAAGCATGCGATTCGTAATTTGATAGGTTTCTTCCTTTCTTGTGGAGCGGGCCGAACGCCTCGGCAGTATAATAGATTCATCTATAGTTCGTGCAGCTCGACCCTCGGCAATGTACATATTATTCTGGATCGGGCCGTACGACCTCGGCATAATCGTGCGTTATATCATTAGCGGTCCGAATATTCACGAGATTATCCTTTCACTGATGCCTGGCATTTCATATGGTTTTCCTTATTCATTTGATATTGGCACTTGATATTTTCCGAGCTTTTGAGATAGGATACGAGATTGAAAATTTTATATCGTTAAAAGAAATTTTAAAAGATTATGTTGGTTACCGTTTAATCCCACTATTACCGTTGTGCTTCATATATGCTTAGGATTTAGCATACTGCTTTATTGGACCTCTAGTAAGTGTTGATGTCGGTCCCTCGTTACTACTTCTTGGGGTTAGGCTAGATAGTTACAGGGTATGCGTTGATTTCCGTACTCATGCTACATTTCTGCACTAAATGTGCAGGATCTGACAGGTTCATTTGGACATATGGGTGCGTAGGCGCAGCTTCTGAGGAGACTTTATGGTGAGCTGCATTCCAGGCTACATATCGCAGCCCACAGAGTCTCTGTCGTACTATTTACTTTATCCTATCTAATTTACATTCCAGACAGATGTTGTATTATTGTTGCACTTCTTAGTAAATGCTCATGCACTTGTGACACTAGGCTCTAGGGATATTCTAGTTGATGCTTACGGATTTGCATGTTATTATCAACTTTTATTTTATGCAATACTAATTATGTATGTACTTGTGAATTTTAAAGGTGTAAATTTCCAAATTCAACATATTAGCTCGTTCTAAATTGAAAAAAAAATTAATTGTAAATCCAACATTAATTGTAAATTATGAGGGGTAATTTGGAAACAAACGTGATTCTCGGCTGACATCTTGTGGACTCTTTGGGGTTTGGCTACATTATTATAGGCAAATTTTAGAATGCTAGTGGGCTGGCTATTTGCGTTTTTTTTCTTCCATAATAACAATATAGATGTAGATATAGATTATTTTTTATCTTCGTGTTCTTATTAATGTCATATGCAAATAGCATTGTCTCCATATCTCCAACTTCTCGTTAGCATTGTCTCTCGTCTTGTCATTTAGTATAATCTCATATGCAAATAGCATACACCATAGCACCTCTCTTTAAATGTGGCACGTCAGTGTATTCATTATCAAGACAAATAAAAATCGGCTAACCGCAGATTCCTAGTGTAACCCCATCATAACCAAAAAATGAAATGAGTCTCCTCCCACTATACTCACTCGAGTCTTAACTCCATCATACATGTCCTTAATCATTCTAATGTACACTACAGGGACACCCCTAACCTATAAGCATCTCCATAGAATCTCCATTGGGACTTTATCATATGCTTTTTCTAGGTTAATAAACACCATATGCAAATCCTTCTTCCTTTCCTTGTATGTTCCATCAATCTCCTGATAAGATGGAGGCTTCCGTAGTTGAACGAACTGACATGAATCCGAACTAGTCCTCAAAAATAGACACAGTCCTCTTTACCCTCATTTCTACCGCCCTCTCCCAAACCATCATGGTATGACTGATGCCCCACAGTTATTGTAATTTTAAATATCACGCATGCTCCTGTACAATGAAATCATCTGCTCTACCTTTATTCGTTAGACATCTTCTTCATCCTAAAAATAACGTTAAATAACCCAACGAGCCACTCTAAGCCCGCCCTATGAATGTGCTTCCAGAATTCCATTGGATCTCATCGGGACCAATCGCTCTATCCCTACTCATCTTACGCATAGCCTCCTCGCCTTCATCGATTTTTATACGCCTACAATATCCAAAATCACGACGGCTCTCGAATGCTCCAAATAACCCAATATAGTGTGCGTGTCCCCCTATTCATTCAAGAAATTATGGAAGTATGTATATCCCCCTTCGTTTGACTTGTGCCTCCTCCATAAGAAATCTGCCTTCCTCGTCTTTGATGCACCGCTAACAAATGACCAAATGCAGTTTTCTTACCCTCTATGACTGCCAATTTAACCTCCTTCTTGGCCTTCATGTACCACTCCTGCTCTTTCTCTTCTCTTCCTCATGTACCCTCTCTACTAGATTCAAATGCATCGCTTTATTTTCTTCTATTTTTTCTTGGACCTCTCCATTCCACCACCAGTCTCCTTTGTGGCCTCCAGAGTAACCCTTTGAAACCCCTAACAACTCCCTCGCCGCTTTCCTAATGCAGTTTGCTGTCATAGTTCACATACTACTAGTCTCCCTACTACTCTTCGAGGCCCCCAGAGCCAACAACTTCTCCCCCAATTTTCGAGCTTTGTCCTTACTCAAGACTCCTCTCCTGATCTTCGATCGAACCCACCTAGACCTCTTCCTCCTCTTCCTCACGATCTTTAAGTCCATCACCAAGAGCCTATGTTGGATCGCGAGATTCTCATTCGGGATAATCTTGCTGTCCGTGCATAGACCTCTACCACTCTTCCTGATGAGTAGATAGTAAATTTGGGTCTTCGCCTCTGCACTTTGAAAGGTGACCAAGTGGTCCTCCCTCTCCTGGAAACTCAAGCACTATCACCAAATCAAAGTCTTTAGCAAAGTCCAACAGTGAAGTACCTCCTCTGTTGCTAACCCCAAAGGCGAAGTCGCCATGCACCTCGTCATAACCCCCAACAGTCGTCCTGGTGTGTCAATTAAATCACCTCCTATGCATATCTTCTCTGAGGACAAAATACCATGCATAACCTCATCCAAACCCGCCCTGAAGCGCCTTTTAACCTCCTCGTCCAAGCCCACTTGCGGTGCATAAGCGCTAATGATGTTTAGGGTAATCCCCCCGCAACAACTAACTTAACAGCCATCAACCTATTGTTCACCCGCTTAACTGCTACCACTAACTCCTTAAGATCCATGTCCATCAGAATACCTACTCCGTTCTTACCCCTCACGCCTCCTGAGTACCATAATTTAAACACTGTCCGCCGCCTCCCGAGCCTTGTTTCCCACCCACCTAGTCTCCTGCAAACAAGATATATTGACCTTCCTCTTCTGATGAATCTTCTCGAGCTCCATTGACTTCCCCGTCAATGTCCCTATGTTCCAAGATCCAATTTTAAGCCTAGAGTCTCCCTTGCTTCTTCCCTTATCGCCCTCATCCCCCAGCCTCGCCCCCTACCCACCTACCCGCCCCTCTCACTTCCCGAGGACATGACCTCAATTTACCATCATAGACAACAACCCCTCTAACCTATAGTATACTCACTCTAATGTATCCCTACAACTAAACAAGCAAAGGAACACAAAAGTGAAACTACAAGACTCTAAATATAAGAACAAACAAACTCACTATTAATAAGCCAAAACTAGCACAAAAGAAATTAACAGACCAGGGAGAAAGGAAAGGGTCGACAAGTGAGTTGGAGGTACCAACTCCGAAAATTAGAACCTGGAATGTAGTCGATGGGTGCGCGACATAGTTGCGGCACCTGTTGCGTAAGCTCTGAACTTCCCACTCTACGACGCCTACGTGTGCGCCACACATTTGCCTCCAAAACCCGCTGCTAAGTACTTGAAAAAGAAAAAAAACCAAAACGAGAACAAAAGCACGAAGGCCACTGACTCGCTACCCTATCTAACGTCGCTGGACAAGTCAGATGCTACCGGCGAGGATAGCAAGGGAAGCACAGGGGGAAGGAGGGGGTAGATACAAAGCACCAGAAGGGAAAGAAGAGAAGAGGGGAGCGAGGAGAGAGATGGACGTCGGCAGTCATCGGCAGTGACTGCTGCTACTACTGTTAGAGAGGTGGGGGAGGGGGAGACAGAGATGGGAGAAGAAAAAAGGATGAGAGAGATGCGGGTGGAAGAGTGAGATATGAGAGAGGAGAGAGGGTAGCGGGTTGCCGGCCAGATGCACTCGCCGACGTGGATTGTTACAGTTAGGGTTAGGGAGGGGGAGAGAAAAAAGGAGAAGGAAGGGGAGGGGAGAGAAGCGAGAGGTCAAGCGGTGCCTACCTGGTTGGCGCTGGTGAGTCGCCGGTTGCAACAAATGACTGTTGACGAGCACTAAATCCAGTTAGTCGAAGAGAAGAGCTTCATTTATACATTCTTAGAAAGTGCTTTTCAAAAAAGTACTTTTTGTGAGAAGCAGTTTGTGTTTGATTAATCTATATATTTATTTATTTATCTTGTTATTATAAAAGCACGAATAATTTATGCTAAATGTTGAACGATTAAAATATCTTCGAATATTGATCGACTTTTATAACCTTAAATATTTTTACAAATTTGAGGATATAATTGTAAGTCACCTAAGGCTGGAATTCTTTTCCTATTTAAACTACACATAAAAGGCAAACGTAAAAATTGCAATTCTTTTCGATTTTTAGGACTTATACAACTTTAAGGTTTAAGAGTGTTTCTTATTTCGAGCACTTTCTATTCCTTAGTTAGAGTTCTTTTTTATTATTTTCGAACTAGGAGTGTTACTTTATTTATTCAAGTATAAAATTTTACCATATTTAATTTTTTTTCCCGAATTATATAGGCGAACACATTTATAAAAGAAGCCTTATTATACGGTCTTCATCACCGAAAATGGTGTAATAGCAAGTATCCTTTCATCCATAATCAGAGGTTTAAGGGCTGAGCGTTGAAAAATTAGTTTTGGTCGGGAGCACTTAATCCCTCAAACTGGAACTTCTTGATCAAATCTGAATTAGTTAGTCCTGAAAATTGATACAAAATGGCACATGGAAAACAAAAGAAAATAGCACTTAACGCCATATAGTATATAAACTGATTTTTATGGCCTTTAAAAGTTAATTATAAATTTTTTCAAGAAAATAATCTTCAGTTGGATGGATCTTAATATTTAAAACTCTAGCCACTACGAATTTGAACCAAAAATTACAACTCACTAGGCACCTTCCTTGAAAAGGTGTCACGTGACACCGCTTCGTCGAATTTTTTTCATCATCTGTATGTTTAAATAACAAATAAAATAAAATATTGGGTATAAATATAAAAAATACACCGCTTGTTCGTTACAGTAATTTATTCATTTGTTCACTTTTTCAAATAGTGACACCGTTTACGAAAATTCATGCATACATCACTGCCTTTGTAACGACCCGACCAGCCGTTTTGAGTTCTGGCGCGTCGTCCGGTGGTTTGACGCCTTGGGTAGTTTCACATCATGTTTTATGACTTGTACATATTGTCGGAATTGAGTATCAGGAAGTTCAAAGTTGATTCGGATAGAAATTTTAAATTCGAAAGTTTTAAGTTGAAAGAGTTGACTAAAGTTTGAATTTTGAGTAAATGACCTCGGAATCGGGATTTGAAGGTTCCAATAGGTTCGTATGATGATTTCGGACTTGGGCTTGTATTCGGGTTGAGTATCGGGTGATCCGGGAGCATTTCAGCACTAATTATGAAAATTTGGCATTTTGAAAGTTTTAGAATTTCATAAGTTTGGTTTGAAGTGTATTTTGATGTTATATGTCTGTTTGAGGTTCCGATCCTTGGATAGGTTCGTATTGTGATTTATGACTTGTGCGTAAAGTTTGGTGTCATTCCGGAATGTTTAAGTATGAATCGGACGCGTTCATCGAAGTTTGAATATCTGAAACTTGAAAGAAGGTTTCGATTGTCCATTCGTAGTTTTGATGTTGTTTGTGTGATTTGAGACCTATGTTTTGGGACTGGTTGGTGTGATTGGATGGGATACCAGGGCCTCGGGTGTGATTCAGAGTGGTTTCGGATTATTTTTCCTTGTTTTACAATTGCTGGTGCTGGTGCTTGTGTTGGTGTCTGGTTTTGTTCTTCGCGAACGCGAAGGGTCTCACGCGTTCGCGAAGAAGGATTTCGGCTGCTGGGATTTTACTCATCACGAATGCGACAGAGAGATCGCGAACGCGGAGAAGAGCTGAGGCAACCTACGCGAACGCGAAGAAGGCTGGGTGGTTGCGAGGTAGAAGGCCTTTGCGAACGCGTGGGGGGAAGCGCGAACGCGAAGGAAAGGGGCAGCTGGGCGTCACGAACGCAGTCCGGTGGTCGCGAACGCGAAGAATTGTTTTAAGTCGGGATTTTTGCTCTTTTCACTCAGTCCTCTCTTGCTTGGGCAGTTTTTGGGGCGATTTGGAGGAGCCATTTTCATCATCAATTTTGAGGTAAGAGATTTCTACACATTGTAAATTAAATACATGGTTTATATATGGATTTAAACATGGGAATTAGTTATTGTGGGGTTTTGGTAGAAAGCGTATATTTGGATTTTGACCACGAAATTGGACGTAGAATTTGAAATAAATCATAAATTTGAGTTCGTATCGTTATGGGTAAAGTTTATCTTCAAGAATTTTTGGAATCCGGGAACGTGGGCCCGAAGGTTGACTTTATTGACTTTTCAAGAGGAGATGAGAACTGTTATAAACTAATTCATTATGAGTGTTGGAGTATATTTCAATTGGTTTGCATGTTGTTTGACTAGTTTCGGATCGTTTGGCTTTGAATTGAAGAGTTAGAGAGGCATTGGAGCTAGATATGGAACTTTGGAGCGAGGTAATTCTCCTGTCTAACCTTGTGAGGGGGAGACAACCCTCTAGGTGATGTAATTGTTGTGTGCTACTAGTTGTGGGCGCTACGTACGCACGAGGTGACGAGAGTCCATACGTAGCTAAAGCATATTTATGTTCGGGTAGACTTAGGACTTTATCATATAATATTTGAATTGTTTGGACTTATTTTGCTAGCTTAATTAATTGAAATTACAATTGAAATTGATTTAGAAACATATATATATTAGGCCGAGCTTTATCACCTTGAGTTGTTGACAAGATATTTGATAAACGTAAAGGGGTGTATTCACTACTACGCACCTGTATCTGCGTTGTAAGCTTGTGACTCGTAATCCGATAAGTTTCTTCCTTTCTTGTGCAGCGGGCCGAAAGGCTCGGTAGTATAATAGATTCATTTATGGTTCGTGCTGCTCGACCCTCGGCAATGTACACATTATTCTGGATCGGACCGTACGACCTCGGCATAATCGTGCGTTATATCGCTAGCGGTCCAAATATTCACGAGATTATCCTTCCATTGATGCATGGCATTTCATATGGTATTCCTTATTAATTTGATATTGGCACTTGATATTTTCCGAGCTGTTGAGATGGAATACGAGATTGAGAAATTTATATTGTTAAAAGAAAATTTGAAAGATTATGTTGGTTACCGTTTTATCCCACTATTACCCTTGTGCTTCGTATATGTTTAGGATTTAGCATACTGCTTTATTAGACCTCTAGTAAGTGTCGATGTTGGCCCCTTGTCACTACTTCCCCGGGGTTAGGCTAGATACTTACAGGGTACCCGTTGATTTACGTACTCATGCTACACTTTTGCACTATATGTGCAGGATCTGACAGGTTCATTTGATGGACATTTGGCCGCGTAGGCGCAGCTGCTGAGGAGACTTTATGGTAAGTTGCATTCCAGGCTACATATTGCAGCCCACAGGTTCCCCGTCATACTATTTACTTTATCCTATCTTATTTATATTCTAGACAGATGTTGTATTATTGTTGTACTCCTTATTAAATGCTCATGTACTTGTGGCATTGGGTTCTGGGGATATTCTAGTTGATGCTTACGGATTTGCATATTATTATCACCTTTTACTTTATGCAATACTAATTATGTATGTACCTGTGAATTTTAAAGGTGTAAATTTCCTTACTCAATAATAAAAGTTTATGATTTTGAAAGTAATAATAATGAAGTTTATGTACTATCGTCATCACCCGGATATAGTCGTCTTAAGTTTATGTTGCTTCCATGAAAGATTAAAATTTGAGTGGGGAAAATAAAGTTTATTTTTTTTAGCAAGTTCATATTCCTTTCTGCGTATACTTATGGTTAATATAGGAATTCCATTCATTTGCACAAGTACTTATTTTCTAATGAAGTATTTACTTTTCTCAAATATTCTTTAGATTGAATTAATACGTCCTAATCTGTTTCAAATGAACAACTATAGCATTTTCACACGTGTATTGCACGTGTATATTGAGTCATGTAATACACCTCTATGTAAAATTATATTAATATTAATTTTGTAAAGCATCTGAAGAGATTGAACATAATGGGTCGTAATGAATGGAGAAAGATCCTAATTCATAAACAATAACGTAAGTGCTGTATCATGAATGTGGGTACATCTTGAATATAATCTTAAATAATAATAAAGCCATATATGACTGGTTTATTGTTTCCCAAACGTAGAAAAGGTAATGAAGATAAAATAACAGGAATATCAACAACTCTGAGGTATACTATAGCGGTATCCAGTAAATATCAAGCCTAACCTCATTCCATGTTGGTTATAATGTTAATTGCCATCAATATTTTAAATGTTGGATTTACAATTAATTTTTTCAATTTTGAACGAGCTAATATGTTGAATTTTGAATTCAACTATGAATGTTTCACTTTTACTCTCTTAAATTTTGTGCGGTCTCTTAAATTATATGGCCTTTTTAAATTAATAACTAAAATTTTAATTTCATTGTAAGATGTGTGCATGGCGTTGCTTATGAGAATATTGCCTCTTTTAAGATTTCCATAGCTTTTTAAATTTTTTAAATAATAAAACATTATTTTTCCTTGTAGATGTAATGCTGTGAGAATATAATTTATCCTTTTAAAAACAGATTTTAGATTGAACAAAATTATAATTCTTTTTATTTCCTAAATAAAAACTTAGGAAAATAAGTTTATGTTCCTTCCATGAAAGATTAAAATTTGTGTGGGGAAAATAAAGTAGGGTTTTTGAGAGTTTTAAGTTCATATTCCTATTTTTTTTTAGAAAGTTCATTTTCCTTTCTACGTATACTTATGGTTAATATAGGAATTCCATTCATTTGCACAAGTACTTATTTTCAAATGAAGTATTTACCTTTCTCAAATATTCTTTAGATTGAATTAATACGTTCTAATCTGTTTCAAATGAACAACTATAACATTTTCACACGTGTATATTGAGTCATGTAATACACCTCTGTGTAAAATTATATTAATATCAATTCTGTAAAGCAATAGAACTTCTGTAAAGGATAGAATTTATTGGCTTATAGATTCCATTTAATATGCTAGATTTTAACATTTAGAAGAGTGTTTTTTTTTTTTTTTTAATATTTTAGTTTTGAGGTTCTAAATTTTATGATAATTAATATTAAAATAATATTTTGCGAGAGATTAAAGTGTTGCAAGAGAGCAAATAAGGTACAAAATATCTGACGATAACAAGAGTGAAAAGTATATTTAACTGTTTGCTTTTGTTTATATTTGTCGAATATCATGCGGTTAGACATCCTTTTAGAAATACACCTCTTTGTGTTTTTTGTTAGCAATAATAATCTGTATACGTTTAAAAATTAATTTTTAAACGATCTGTCAAACACTTAGTAAAAACAGTGTAAAAAACAGAAACTGTAAACAGCAGAAAATTGGAGAAGAACATAAACAGATTAGGCTATAATCGAGCCCACTTAGTTCAAAGTGTGTCCTTAAGAAAATTATTCCCCTCACAGTACTCGAGGTTGCTGTAATATCCCCTCCCAGGATAGAACGATTATCTTACCAGAATAGTAGTATTCCAAATTCTGATAACAGCGAACCACTCGACAGCAGTATATCACACAGAATAAAGAAGAGAGTTTTTTCAGAAAGTTTGATAGCAGATTAATTTCTTGTCGAATTCCGGAAAACTTCAAGTATTTATAGCTGTTTGAAAAGGAAGCAAAGTGAGAATACATTACTAACTAATATGGTGGGTTGCATTCCTTCAATAAAATTTGTTTTTTTAGTTTACTTATTTTTTTTGTTTGTATAAGTAGGATATTTAGATTATTAGGGGTATTTTAATAATTTAACTTGTAGCTTTTGATGTTCCCACTTTTATAATAGAAGAATTAACTAGATTAGCAGCCCATATCAGCAATAAACTAAAAATAGCTACATTTTTTGTTTTTTTACCCAATTTGCAAAGAGAGTTGATTTTGTTTATTTTTTTTTTATAGCCAGCTGTGTCAAATATATTTTTCCTGATTTTTATAGGTAATNGTTTAGGATTTAGCATACTGCTTTATTGGACCTCTAGTAAGTGTCAATGTCGGCCCCTTGTCACTACTTCCCCGGGGTTAGGCTAGATACTTACAGGGTACCCGTTGATTTACGTACTCATGCTACACTTTTGCACTATATGTGCAGGATCTGACAGGTTCATTTGATGGACATTTGGCCGCGTAGGCGCAGCTGCTGAGGAGACTTTATGGTAAGTTGCATTCCAGGCTACATATTGCAGCCCACAGGTTCCCCGTCATACTATTTACTTTATCCTATCTTATTTATATTCTAGACAGATGTTGTATTATTGTTGTACTCCTTATTAAATGCTCATGTACTTGTGGCATTGGGTTCTGGGGATATTCTAGTTGATGCTTACGGATTTGCATATTATTATCACCTTTTACTTTATGCAATACTAATTATGTATGTACCTGTGAATTTTAAAGGTGTAAATTTCCTTACTCAATAATAAAAGTTTATGATTTTGAAAGTAATAATAATGAAGTTTATGTACTATCGTCATCACCCGGATATAGTCGTCTTAAGTTTATGTTGCTTCCATGAAAGATTAAAATTTGAGTGGGGAAAATAAAGTTTATTTTTTTTAGCAAGTTCATATTCCTTTCTGCGTATACTTATGGTTAATATAGGAATTCCATTCATTTGCACAAGTACTTATTTTCTAATGAAGTATTTACTTTTCTCAAATATTCTTTAGATTGAATTAATACGTCCTAATCTGTTTCAAATGAACAACTATAACATTTCTTAAAATTATAAGTTTTTATGCATTTGACATGTGCATTCTAAACTTTCATTTGTTTGTATTTGGTTGTAATCTTCTGTTATTAGAAAAGAAATACTTCATAAATTTACTCAAATTTCCATAGACTGCACAGCGCAGATAACGGGGCATTTGCTGCTTATATACTCGTTTTTGGGGCCACTATTTATTTATATTCGTATTGGACAAAACTTTATAAAGTGTACTCGCTCGGATCTGAATTATTTTAATCTTTTCAGAAATCAAATCTAAAGTTCTCCTATCTTTCACCTTTAACCTTCAGAATTTCAAATCTTAAGTAGTTCAATTTTTTCAATACAACCTCAAATTCAAGTTCTTCTATCTTTCAATTTTTTCAGAAATTCGAATCTTAAGTAGCAATATAACTTCATATTCAAATCAGATTCAAAATATAATGTTCGAAAACATAAACTTGTTTATCGAATTACAACAATCCAACATACGATTCAATAACCAAATCTACTCCAAATTGAGCTCAAAGTTGAAACATAACTTTCAAATATCATAAGTAACAATAGGTGGCCCAAAACTGGCGCTACATGAAAATTTTACGCGGATAACTTTACTAGCGATATAATAAAATAATTTACAAGTAAAAACATTATTCAAATATTTTATGCAAATAATGAACAACCACGATGATTATTTTAAGAAAAAAATATAACAAGTATATGTAGGTACACGTCTGACAAGCGATATTTGAACACACCAAATTATTTCATGCACGAGCATATACTTGTGGATGAGATTCTGTAACGACCCGACTTGTCCATTTAAGAATTTATGTCTCATTCAGCGACTTAAGATCTCGAGCAGCTTTGTAATGCGTATTATGACTTGTGTGTATCGTTGAGATTGGTTTTCGAATGACTCGGGATCAAATTGAAAGAACAATTCTTATTTTAGAAGCTAAAATAAAAAGAGTTGATCGAAGTTTGACTTTTGAGCACACGACTCCAGAATGGAATTTTGCTGATGTCAATAGCTTCGTATGGTGATTTCGGACTAGGTGTATGTCCGGATTTGGATTTCGAAGTTTGTAGGAAAATTCGACGCATTTTGGCAAAAATTGAAAAATGGAAGAGTTTTAGAAAGTTTGACCGAGGAGTTGACCTTTTGATATCGGGGTAGGAATCAATTCTGAAAATTTTCATAGGTCCATTATGTCATTTATGATTTGTGTGCAAAATTGAGGTCAATCGGACTCGATTTGATAGGTTTCGGCATCGAATGTAGAAGTTGGAATTTGTTAGTTTTATTAGGCTTGAATTGGGGTATGATT
Source organism: Nicotiana obtusifolia (assembly GCA_002018475.1). NCBI lineage: Eukaryota > Viridiplantae > Streptophyta > Magnoliopsida > Solanales > Solanaceae > Nicotiana > Nicotiana obtusifolia. Next base: position 5,244 of record MCJB01002827.1, on the reverse strand, counting down.
CGTGTTTTTGGCGTTGTTTGATGTGATTTGAGGCCTCGACTAAGTCCATAATATGTTTTAGTACTTGTTGGTCTATTCGGATGGGGTCCCGAGTGTCTCGGGTGCGTTTCAGAGTAGCTTCGGACCATTTCTAGGCCATTTTTAACTGCTGTTGTTTTGGCACATGGCTTTTTTTGGGAGCTTGTATCTCGCAATCTATAAGGAATTGGAAGATTGAGAAAAATATGAACATTGTGGCCCTTAGTGTCTAGTTTCTAGAAAGTTAAACCATTATCATTCGGAAAAGGCAAAAATTGCTAATTTTCTGGGGCTGAGGCAAATCGCAGCGATCTCCCCCAGCTTTTGGCTGTGGGAGAGCCACTTCAAAGCAACAATGAAACAATCTATAATCTCAATCCACAACACCCAGTCGCTGCGCAACAACAAGCAGAAATTTCTGCCGAGAATATCGAAGCACAGTGCAGTTTCGCGCTTCGAGCTCAGGTAAACGAATTGGCTCAAAACCAATGCCAATCGATTCCTGCTGTTGAGAAGATTACCTCATACAATCCCAATCAACAACAACCAGAAGCTGCGCAACAACAACCAGAAATTTCAGCGAAGAAGATCTCACCGCTGTCCAACGTCGCATATCGAGTTCAGGTAAACCAATTGGCTCAAAACCAATGCCAATCGATTTCTGCTGTTGAGAAGATTGATCCCGTCCCTCAAAAACCAATTTTCATTGAGGCAATCTCCACAACATTAACAAAAGGTGTCGCTGCCGAGTCGAGCACGCCGGGTGTTAGACAAAATGTCAGAACCACCTCAGCAGCCCAATTGCACGATAATGTTGCTCCTCAGCTATTGGCAGTGAGTGTACCAACTCAAAAACTTACAG
>MCJB01002825.1:116611-134229 GCA_002018475.1 Nicotiana obtusifolia | reverse complement strand
CAATGCTAAAAACACGAATCATACCCCAATTCAAGCCTAATGAAACTAATAAATTCCAACTTCTACATTCGATGCCGAAACCTATCAAATCGAGTCCGATTGACCTCAAATTTTGCACACAAGTCATAAATGATATAACGGACCTATGAACTTTTTCAAAACTTGATTCCGACCCCGATATCAAAAAGTCAATCCCTCGGTCAAACTTTCCAAAAATCTTCTATTTTCCAACATTCGCCAAAATGCGTTGAATTGTCCTACGGACTTCCAATTTTAAATCCGGACATACGCCTAAGTCCGAAATCACCATACGAAGCTATAGCAACTCTCGGAATTCCATTCTGACCCTCGGATCAAAATCTCGCCTAACAACCGGAAATCGCCAAAGTACTAACTCCACCAATTCAAGCCTAATTCTACACGGGAACTCCAAAACCAATTCCGATCACACTCCTAAGTCATAAATCGTCTCCCAAAACTAAAGGAATCGTCGGAATTCACATCCGAGCCCTCTAACTCATAAGTCAACATCCGGTTGACTTTTTTATAACTTAAACCTTCTTGAAAGAGACTAAGTGTCTCATTTCTTATCAAATCTACTCCGAACGCAAACCATTCAACGTGATTACATAAAATACGGATAGCGAAGCATAATAAAGCAAAAATGGGGAAAACGGAGCAGTAACTCACTAGACGACTAGCTGGGTCGTCACAGAAGGACTAAGGCAGACTCGCATTTGCTAGTCGATTGTTCACATTTGTGGCAGCCTTAGTTCGCATTTGCGAAAAACTGTGGCATTTGCAATGACGACAGGCTTAGAGACTTTTCGTATTTGCGAAGGCTTGGTCGCAATTGCGAACTATGTATCGCAATTGCGATAACTGCAGCTGAGTAAAAGAGGGGAAAACGGGAATTAGCTTATTTCTTTCAAACTCTCAACCCTAAACACAATAGAGGAAATTTTGTCAAGAGCTTTTCTTTTTAAATTCATTGGTAAGTGACTCTAATCTACTTTTTTTCAATTACCCATTACATTTTATAAGATTTCAACCTCAAATATAGGATTTTCATGGTAGAAATTAGGGACTTTGGTAGAAATAAGGATTTTTGTAAAATTGATATTTAGACCTTGAATTGAGGTCGGATTTCTAATTGAATTGCATAACCGGACTCAGGGGTAAATGGATAATCAGATTTCGGTCCGAACCTCGAGTTTTGACTAAGCGGCCCCGGGGTTGACTTTTACAATAATGACCTAAATTGAACCTCTTTCATTCGTGAGTAGCTTCTAAAGCTTACTTGGAATCGTTTGGTCAATAAATTTCTAGGTTTGGTTAGTTTGGAGGCTTGTTTAAAAGGCAAGGCCGTGGTTGAACCTTGAGTTATTTTTGGAGTGAGATAAGTGTCAGGTCTAACCTTGATTTGAGGAAATTAGGCACCCTTGATCTATGTTCTATATGAATTTTATGAGTAGCGGCGTATATGCGAGGTGAAGAGTGTCTATAAGCCGGCAATTACTTGTTTTCATGTCTACCCCTATTTCATTAATTATAGCATTCAATGTCTTGATTGTTATATGCCTTCATTGCTTTCTATGCCTTGCTATTTGTCAATTATTATTCTCGCATTATAAATGGTAATCCTTTCCATGATCCCATGCTTAATTGATACTTGTCTTACTTGTACTCTTTAACTGTCATATATTTGACTTGCCTTGTTGCTCAGTATTAATTGTAGTCTTTCATGATTTGGTACGAGATTCCTTCTTGATTTGTAGCTTTCATATTCGTTAATCATAAAGATTCTTGTGATCCAAGTTGTTAAATTGATTGCACTTATTGATTTATTTATGGATTGGGTTGCACGCCGCAACAGGTAGAATAAGGGAGGATTTATATTGATAAGGTGAGATCAGGTTGCGCACCGCAAAAGGTAAAATAAGGGTGGATTGATATGGCGAAATAAGGGAGAATCATGATATTGACTCTGATTATATGGTGGGATCGGGTTACACGCCACAACATATATATTTACTTATTATTATTGATATTTACATGGTGGAATAAGGGAGGATCCTGTTGTACGTTGGGATCGAGTTGCGCGCCGCAACAATCTATGTATTTCTATTCCTTGTTGTATTGTGTTCGCTTCAGTACTTTCATACGGGACTCTAAGGCTTGGTATTTTTGGTATTTACCATTTTCCATGAGGATTGAGTATCATGGGTTAACTGCCTTATTTCATTTTTGTATTTTTTTTTTGGTCATTAGTTTACGTACAGGTTATTGTAAGTGACCGGCCTTAGTCTCGTCAATACATCGTCAAGGTTAGGCTCAACACTTATAAAGCACATGGGGTCGGTTGTACTCATACTACACTCTGCACTTTTTGTGCAGATTTTGGAGTCGGCCCCAGCGTGGTCAGTAGATTACTCGGGTTGACTATCGATTTGGAGACTTGAGGTGCAGCTTCTCTGCGTTTGCAGCCCTGAAGTCCCCTTCTGCTTTATCTTAATCGTGTATTTTCATTCAGACAACTTTACCCGAATTCAGACCTTTATCTGTATTATTCTAGTAGCTCGTGCACTTGTGACACCGGATTCGAGGTTGTATTTAGATATTTCTATTGTTATGGCTTTCCACATTTTATCTTAGTTATTTTAGTAATTGACATCAGTTAAATTGGATTTGTTTAGAAATGGCTTAAAACTAATTTAACGTTGGGTAGCCTGGCAAGTGAAATATTAGGCACCATCATGGTCCCGAGGGTGGAAATTTGGGTCGTGACAAGTTGGTATCAAAGCGCTGGATTACCTAGGTCTCACGAGTCACGAGCAAGCTTAGTAGAGTCTGGAGGAGCGGTACGGAGACGTCTGTACTTATCTTCAAGAGGCTATGGAGTTTAGGAAAAAAAATGTCACTTTTTTATTACTTATTGCGCCACAGGTCGGTGATAGGCCCGCTTTGTCTTCTGAGGCTATGTGGAGGTTGGATAAGTTCACCAAGCTCTTTCCTGTTCATTTTAGTGGTGCATCTTTTGAGGACCAACAGGATCTGGATTGTTGCCATGAGGTGTTGCGCAACATGGGTATAGTTGAGACCAATGGGGTTGATTGTGCAGCATTTCAGATGACTGGTTCCGACCAGAGATGGTAGACAGATTATATCTTGGTTTGCCAATTGGGTCGCCTGGACTTACCTGGGATCAGTGCTCACATCTATTTCTAGAGAAGTTCATCCCTGTCATCTTGAAAGAGGAGTATCCCAAGCAGTTTGAGCGACTTTAGAAGGGTGGTATGACTGTCACCCAGTACGAGACTCGATTTGTGGACTTACTCGCCATGCCACTATCTTGCTTCCTACTGAGAAAGAGAGAGTGAGGAGATTTATTGATGGACTCACTTACACTATCAGGTTTCGGATGGCCAATTAGACAGGGAGTGATATTTCCTTCCAGATGGCCGTAGATATTGCTAGACGGATCGAGTTGGTTCATGCTCAGGAGAGAGGGCCAGTGTCAGATAAGAGGCCTCGTCATTCCAGTAGTTTCAGTGGTGCCTCATCTGGATGAGGGGTACTTATGGTTAGGGGCCATCCTCCCAAGCCATTTCATTCAGCACTTCAGGCATCTCACAGTGCTTCAGAGAGTCGTGGTCTTTATGTGCCTTACTCTGGGAAGCCATCCTACAGTGCACCATCAGCTCCTATCAGTGCGCCTCCGATTCAAAGCTATCACCGTGGTTATCCGGCCCGTTTGGGTCAGCTTCAGTTTTAGCATCCACAACAGGTGTTTTGAGTGTGGCGGTATTGGGCACATCAGGAGTTCCTGTACAAGATTATTGGGTGGCATGCCACATAAGAGTTCTTGTGCCATGGTTCCGACACCGGTTGCTCCACCGCCCGCTCAGCAAGCTAGAGGCAGGGGTCAGGCAGCTAGAGCTAGAGGCCGAGGTAGAGGTAGAGGTAGAGCTCAGCCTAGAGCTCGACCAACAACACTTGTAGTGGAGCCTCAGGTGGATTTTGAGGAGCAGATTCCAGTTCAGACTGTACCCATTGGACCAGCCCAGACCGGCACATTCTCGGTAGCACCAGTCATCTCTCGGGCTGGGGGAGGAGCACAGACTCCCGCTACTCACACTCAGGAACAGGTGGCTCCCTAGTATTAGACTCCAGCAGCCCGGCCAATTGGGGTAGTTCAGCCGGTTGTTGCGGCACAGGCCAGTGATTGGCCCGCTTTGTGTTCTGAGGCTATGTTGAGGTTGGATAAGTTCACCAAGCTCTTTCTTGTTCATTTTAGTGGTTTATGTACTGAGGACTGACAGGATTTTCTGGATCGTTGCCATGAGGTGTTGTGCAACACGGGTATAGTTTAGACTAATGGGATCGATTTTGCAGCATTTCAGATGAATGGTTACGCCCGAAGATGGTGGACATATTATATGTTGATTTGCCAGCTGGGTCGCCTGCACTTACCTAGGATCAGTTCTCACATCTATTTCTAGAGAAATTTATCCATGTCACCCTGAGAGATGAGTATTGGGACTTAGCTCACCATGCTACTATCACAACTATTGTTCTAATTTGCCGTAGAGACGCTTCAGTTTTATTTGATCCGGGATCTACTTATTCTTATGTGTCATCCTATTTTGCTTCATATCTGGTTATGCGTCGTGCTTCTTTGGGTGCTCCTATGTATGTGTCCATACCTGTGGGAGATTCTATTGTTGTAGATCATGTCTATTGCTCGTGTGGGGTTACTATAGGACTCTAGAGACTAGCGTAGATCTCCTACTTCTTGATATGGTGGATTATGTCATCTTGGGTATGGATTGGCTGTCACCTTATAATGCTATATCGGATTGTCAAGCCAAGATAGTGACCTTAGCCATGCCGGGGTTGCGTCGATTAGAGTGGAGGGAACTCCTGGTCATTCTACCAGTATGGTTATATCTTATGTGAAGGGTCGACGTACCGTCGAGAAGGGGTGTCTAGCTTATTTTGCTTATATTCATGATTCTAGTGCGGAGGTTCCTTCCATGGATTCAGTACCAGTTGTTCCTGAATTTCCAGAGGTGTTTCCTGCTGATCTACTGGGGATGCCACCCGACAGAGATATTGACTTCTGTATTGATTTGGTTCCGGGCACTCAACCCATTTCTATGCTGCCATACCATATGGCCCCGTCAGAGTTGAAGGAATTGAAGGAGTAGTTGCAAGATTTACTTGATAAGGGCTTCATCAGACCTAGTGTCTCGCCCTGGGGTGCACCCGTGTTGTTCCCGAAGAAGAAAGATGGATCGATGAGAATGTGTATAGACTATCGGCAATTGAACAAGGTCACTACCAAGAACAAGTATCCATTGTAAAGAATTGATGACTTGTTTGATTAGTTCAGGGTGCCAAGGTATTTTCAAAGGTTGATTTGTGGTTTGGCTACCATCAGTTGAAGATTAGGGCATTCGATGTCCCTAAGACAACTTTTCAAACTCGATATAGACATTGTGAGTTCCTAGTGATGTCATTTGGGTTGACAAATGCCCCAACAACATGATTTGATGAACCGAGTGTGCAAGCCCTACTTGGATTCTTTTGTGATTGTATTCATTAATGATATCTTGATCTACTCCCATAGTCGAGATGAGCATGAGCAGCATCTTTGGATTGTACTCCAGACTTTGAGGGATAGCCAGTTATATGTCAAGTTTTAAAGTGTGAGTTTTGGTTAGACTCAATCGCCTTTTTGGGGCATGTTGTATCGGCAGAAGGCATAATAGTGGATCCTAAGAAGATTGAGGCAGTTTAGAGCTAGCCTAGACCTACATCAGCTATAGAGATCCGGAGCTTCTTGGGTTTGGCAAGTTATTATCGCTGGTTCGTGGAGGGGTTTTCATCTATAACAGCCTCATTAAGTAGATTGACCCAGAAGTGTGCCCCATTCAGATGGTCGGACAAGTATGAGTTGAGCTTTCAGAAGCTCAAGAGTGCTTTAACTATAGCGCCAGTGTTAGTGTTGCCCACTGGTTTAGGATCTTACATGGTGTATTGTGATGCATCTTGTATTGGGTTCGCTGTAGTATTGATGTAGGATGGCAGGGTGATTGCATACGCGTCGCGGCTGTTGAAGGTTCATGAGAAGAATTACCCAGTTCATGACTTAGAGTTGGCAGCCATTATTCATGTGTTGAAGATTTTGAGGCACTATCTTTATGACGTGTCATGTGAGGTATTCAGGGATCAACAGAGTCTGTAGTATTTGTTCAAACAAAAGGATCTCAATTTGAGGCCGAGGAGATGGTTGGAGCTGTTGAAAGACTATGATATCATCATTTTGTATCATCCCGAGAAGGCCAATGTGGTGGCCGATGCCTTGAGTAGAAAGGCTGTAAGTATGGGCACCCTTGCATATATTCCAGTTGCTGAGAGGCTGCTTGCTGGAGATGTTCAGGTGTTGGCCAATAAATTCATGAGGTTAGATGTTTTAGAGCCCAGTCATGTTTTAGCTTGCACAGTCGCCCGGTCTTCCTATTATGAGCACATCAGAGAGCGTTAGTATGATGATGCCCATTTGCTTGTCCTTAAGGACACGGTGCGGCACGATGGTGCCAAGCAGGTTACTGTTGGGGATGATGGGGTTTTGACTATGCAAGGTCATATTTGTGTGCCCAATGTGGATGGACTTCGTGAGTTTATTGTTGAGGAGGCCCACAGTTCTCGGTATTCTATTCATCTGGGTGCCGCCAAGATGTATCAAGACTTGCGGCAGCATTATTGCTGGAGGAGGATGAAGAAGGATATAGTTGCATATGTAACTCGGTGTCTAAATTATCAGCAAGTTAAGTACGAGCATCAGAGGCCTGGTGGTTTTGTTCAGAAGCTAGAGATTCCTGAGTAGAAGTGGGAGCGTATCACTATGGATTTTGTTTTTGGACTCCCATGAACTAAGAAGAAGTTCGACGTGGTTTGGGTCATTGTGGATAGGTTGACCAAGTCAGCACATTTCATTCCAGTGGCGGTTACATATTCTTCAGAGCGGTTAGCTGAGATCTACTTCTGAGAGATCGTCCGTCTTCACCATGTGCCCGTGTCTATCATTTCTAATCGAGGTACACAGTTCACCTCACACTTTTGGAGGGCCGTACAACGTGAGTTGGGCATGCAGCTTGACTTGAGCACAACATTTCATTCCCAGACAGACGGACAGTCCGATCAATCTATTCAGATATTGGAGGATATGCTTCGCGCTTGCATTATGGATTTCGAGGGTTCTGGGGATCAATTCTTGTCGCTTGCGGAGTTTGCCTATAATAATAGCTACTAGTCAAGCATTCAGATGGCTCCTTATGAGGCATTATACGGGAGGCAATGCCATTCGCCAATTGGATGGTTCGAGCCGGTGGAGGCTCAATTGTTGGGTACAGAATTGGGATAGTATGCCTTGGATAAGGTCAAGATTATTCAGGATTGACTTCGCACAGCTCAGTCTAGGAAGAAGGGTTATGCCGACCGTAGAGTTTGTGATGTTGCATTCATTGTTGGAGAGAGGGTACTGCTCCAATTTCACGTATGAAGGGTGTGATGAGGTTCGGAAAGAAGGGTAAGTTGCGCCCTAGGTATATCGAACCCTTTGATATTCTTGAGGGAGTAGGTGAGGTGGCCTATAAGCTCGTATTACCACCTACTTTATCAGCAGTCCATCCGGTGTTCCATGTGTCCATGCTCTGGAAGTAATCACGGTGATCCGTCCCATGTGTTAGATTTCAGCTCAGTCCAATTGGACAAGGATTTGACATACGAGAAGGAGTCGGTGGCTATTCTTGCCCGACAGATCTGATAGTTGAGGTCTAAGAGTTATCCTTCAGTTCGAGTGCAGTGGAGAGGTCAACCGATCGAGGCAGCCACGTGGGAGTCCGAGTCGGACATGCGGAGCAGATATCCATACCTTTTCACCAGTCCAAGTACTTTTCTATGTCTGTTCGAGGACGAATGTTTGTTTTTGAGGTGGAGAATGTGATGACCTAATAGGTCATTTTCAGTTTTAGCCCTCATTTCTGTGTTTCAAAATCTTGAATAGCTCCGTTTAGCCTTCCTCAATTTACGTGCACAGTGCATGTCTTTTTCCTGAAGTTTTCTATGTGAAAAATTGATGAAAATGTGAAATCCTACCTTAAAACTCATTTGAGTTGATTTCGGTCAATGTTTTAAGCAAAACGAATCTGGATCAGTGTTTTGATAGTCCCGGTGGGTCTGTATCGTGATTTGGGACTCGGTCGTATGCCTGGAATTGAATTCGGATGTCCTAACTTGATTTATCATAATTTGTTGAAAACTAGAGGTTTAAAGGTTTAAAGAAATTCCTAGTATGACCGTAGTTTGACTTTGTTGTTACCAGGTTTGGATTTCAGTTCCGGAAATTGGTGTGAGTTCATTACTGTATTTATGACTTGTCTGTAAAATTTGGTGCAAGTCGAAGTTGATTTTAAGTGATTCGGATGTCCGGTTGAGAAATTTCATGTTCTTAAGTTTCACTGAAAGTTTCATTCGTTTTGGTGTCCGATTCGTAGTTCTAGGTGTTATTTTGGTGTTTTGATCACTTGAGCGAGTTCGTAGATGTTTTTACACTTGTGTGCATGTTTCGTTTGGAGTTCGAGAGGCTCGGGTGAGTTTCGGATAGGCTGCAGAGTGATTTTGGAACTTAGAACAATGCTGGTGCATCAGGTTTGGAGATCTCGCATTTGCGAGGACCTGATTGCAAATGCGAGGTCTGCCCCACATATGCGAAGATGGTGGGGGCTGGGTCAGCTTTGCTTTAGCAAAGTGAAGTCCGTAGATGCGAAGGGGGCAGGTTTGCATTTGCATACTTTTGAGTCGCATTTGAGAATAAGGAAGGACTGAGGCATACTCACTTTTGCGAGTCGATTGTTCGCATTTGTGGCATCCTTAGTTCGCATTTGTGACAAAATTGTCGCATTTGCAAAGACGACAGGCTTAGAGACTATTCACATTTGCGAAGGGTTGATCGCAATTGCGATCATCGCAAATGCAAACTATGTATTGCAATTGCGATAACTGCAGCTGGGTAAAAGAGGGGAAAAACGGGAATTTACTCAGTTCTTTCAAACTCTCAACCCTAAACACAATAGAGGCGATTTCTCCAAGAGCTTTTCTTCTTCAATTCATTGGTAAGTGACTCTAATCTACTTTCTTTCAATTACCCATTGCATTTCATAAGATTTCAACATCAAAGCTTGGATTTTCATGATAGAAATTAGGGATTTAGGTAGAATAAGGGATTTGTTTAAAATTGGGATTTAGACCTCGAGTTGAGGTCGAATTTTGAATTGAATTGCATAACCGGGCTCGGGGGTGAATGGGTGATCGGATTTTGGTTCAAACCTCGAGTTTTGACTAAGCGACCTCTAGGTTGACTTTTGTTGACTTTCTTAATAATGACCTAAATTGAACCTCTTTCATTCGTAAGTAATTTCTAAAGCTTATTTTGAAGCGTTTGGTCAATAAATTGCTACATTTGGTTGGTTTTGAGGCTTGTTCAATAAGCAAGGTCGTGGTTGAACCTTGAGTTGTTTGCGGAGTAAGGTAAGTGTCAGGTCTAACCTTGATTTGAGGGAATTAGGAACCCTTTAGCTACGCGCTATGTGAATTTCATGAGTAGCGGCGTATATGCGAGGTGACGAGTATCTATACGCGATTAATTACTTGTTTTCATGTCTACCTATATTTCATTAATTATAACATTCCATGTCTTGATTGTTACCTGCTTTAACTGCTTCCTATGCCTTAATTTGTCATTTATTATTCTCGCATTATAAATGTTAATCCCTTCTATGCTCCCATGCTTAATTGATACTTGCCTTAATTGTCTTACTTGTACCCTTTAACTGTCATGTATTTGACTTTCCTTCTTGCTCAGTATTAATTGTAGCCTTTCATATTCGTTAATCGTATAGATTCTTGTGATCCGAGTTGTTAAATTGATTTCACTTATTGATTTATTTATGGATCGGGTTGCACGCCGCAACAGGTAGAATAAGGGAGGATTTATATTGATACGGTGGGATCGGGTTGCGCGGCGCAACAGGTGAAATAAAGGTGGATTGATATGGTGAAATATAGGATAATCATGATATTGATTCTGATTATATGGTGGGATCGGTTAGCATGCCGCAACATATATTTACTTATTATTATTGATATTTACGTGGTGGAATAAAGGAGGATCGTGTTGTACGGTGGGATCAAGTTGCGTGCCGCAACAGTTTATGTGTTTCTATTCCTTTTTGTATTGTGTTGGCTTCGGTACTTTCGTACGAGACTCTAAGGCTTGGTATTTCTTGTATTTACTGGTTTTCTTGAGGATTGAGTTATTTTCATGGGTTAACTGCCTTATTTCGTTTCCGTATTTTCCTTTCCTGCCATTATTTTATACTGAGTACAAGTTATTGTAAGTGACCCACCTTCACCTCGTCACTACTTCGTCGAGGTAGGCTCGACACTTTCAGAGTACATGGGGTTGGTTGTACTCATACTACACTCTGCACTTCTTGTGCAAATTTTAGCGTCGATCCCAGCGGCAGTCAGTAGATTGCTCGGGTTGACTATCGGTACGGAGACTTGAGGTACAATTGCTCGGCGTTCGCAGCCCTGAAGTCCCCTTCTGCTTTTTCTTAGCTGTGTACTTTCATTCAGACAGCTTTACTTTCATTCATACCTTTATTTGTATTATTCTAGTAGCTCGTGAACTTGTGACATGTTGCTCCGAAACGCACACGCAAGTATACGTGGTCGACAAGTAATATAGGATTGTAAGTCCAGATATCGTACCTACAGGGACTTGTGATTCAAGTAAATTAGACCCAAACAATTAATCTATTCAAGCGATTTCTAAAGTATGGATAATTATCTATAACTAATCTAGAGTAACAAACTAAGAAATTAAAGAAACAAGTTGGCGAAATTTCAGAGATGAATTCAATGAGAGCCGATATTTTAGAGCTATAGGTTAGCTAACAATCCTGTTGAGTCTTCCACTTAAATTGTCTAATTAATTTATCTAGTTTATTGATTGACAGGGTTAATATTACTCGTAGTCTTCTCCCGAAGTACTACTCACCTATTCAAGCTAACCTAACGCCTATATTCCTATGGAATTAGGATAAACAAGAACGCATTAATAATTCCCGTATAATAACCAACCAAGGGGATTAGGTATATCCCTATCCTAATTGCAAATCCGTTCCCGATGCTCGAGTTCAAGATCTTGCTCTATTCAATCTTATATGCAATCTATAATTCTCTCTCCCGAGTTCAATCCAAGATTCATAGATAGTATTCAATTGATGATCAAACAATCAAATAATTAAGTGCAAGATTGAATAAATAAACCAATATGATAAAATAATAAGAATAATTCAAGCTTCACACTACAACATTCATTTAGCACCCAAAACTCTTGAACTAATAAACTATAAAGTTAAAGAAAGAGAAGAGAAGAAAAACTGATAATTCTTGCTCCCGAGTGTTCCATGCTTGTGTTTTTCTCTCAAAGCAGCGTCTCCCCTCTAAAAATAGCCTTATTCATGCTTTTATACGCGTTGGGTAGGTCTTGGGCCGAAATAACCTAGTCCCGGATAAAGTTGGAGATGTTTCCCGTCACCAGCGCCCAGGGTAGCGTGGGGCGCTAGCCCTAGTGCTGGTAAAATAAACATTCTAGAAATTGCGCCACAGGGAGTGCCCCACGCTGCCTGTGGTGCTACAATGGCCATTTTTCACCCTTTTGCTTCTTTTTAGCTCTAATCGCGCACCTTTCATCCCCTATTGCCTCCTGATGATTCCTACATTTAAAATTACCATGAATAAGCATAAGTCAATACATTTCACATTCGAAATTCACGAAACACGAGTAAAATATGAGGCGATATACATACTTTAAGCCATTTATCATGACACCATATTCGAGGTTGTATTTAGTTATTTCAGTTGTTATAGCTTTTCGCATTTTATCTTTGTTATTTTAGTAATTGGCACTAGTTAAATTCGATTTGTTTACAAATGGCATAAAACTAATCAGACGTTCGCTTGCCTGGTAAGTAAAATGTTAGGCGTCATCACGGTCCCAAGGGTGAATATTCCGGGTCGTGACACATTCATGGAAAAGACATTACAAAAATGGGATGAAAATCCTTTCAAATATTTTTAAAAGAGTATACAGGTTTATTTTCTTGTCTTGTTGCTTTGCGTTTTTCCCTTTTGTTATATGCTAAAAATTCTTCTAAAAGAATTATGTAGACATAATTTTTCTCTTTTTGAACATTCTAATAGCATTTTTACAAAACAAACTTGCATCTTTGTATTGATGTTTCTTTTGGTTCACTCATTCTTTTGTACTAATTATTACTACTTCTGAATTTACAGGGTCTATTTTAATCTATTGAATGCAAGAAGATCAAGTATTCAGCGTTGATGCAAAAAAGTGAAATTACTTAATCCTTGACTGTAGAAGATCATCTGGTGGCAACATCTTCAATATCAAGATCAAAAAACTTAGAACTTTAGTTTTGTTTTGATGTGGAACCCTTCAGAATTTTATAGATTATAGTTAAATAACCGACTGTAGTTTGTTTGTATTATACTCCTATTAATTTGACAAGAATTTAGATGTCAATTTGTATAAAATAAGTGATATTCAAAGTATGTTTCTATGGTTTGATCAAAGATGTATGGATATGGAGTATTTGAAATTTTTTAAATAAATTAGTAAAGTAAAAAAGGAAAATAGCAACGCATATGACATAAAAATTTATTATCTCTAATAAATTAATTTTCATCAATAAAAATAAAATATAATAAAAATATAATCACCAAATAAACATAAATAAAAAAATCTAATCATGGATATTTTGATGCTTTATAGCTATGAAATTATAGGCTGATAACTAAATACAAATACTATAGTACAAATTTAATATGTGAGCACAGCTACATATTTGAATTTGTGGCTAAATAAATAACATATTTTTCCATAATATATCCCTTTGTGACTAAAGTATAAAAGATAGCTACAAAATTGATTTGTTGTGGTAGCTATAAATATATTCTTCGTGGCAAAAGTTTTATTACTATAGCCACATCGAAAAAATTCTTCTAGTAATACGTATCAATCCTTAGCCATGAAACGTTAAAGTTTGTAGCTAACTTTTAGTTATGCTACTTCCATGTAACGGTCCGTCCGGTCTTTTTTAGTGTTGTAGCCATGTTTCCCTATTTACTACTTATTCCGTACTCAATTATTGTTATGTAACTTGTCGGGGTGGTTAGTTCGGTTCCACTGATGTTTCAGAATGAATTGGGAAACTTAGTCCCAGGGTTGGAAGCTTAAGTTGAAAGAGTTGACCGGATGTTGACTTATGCGTAAAAGGCTCCGGGGTGGAGTTTTGATGGTTCTGATAGCTCCATATGGTGATTTTGGAGTTATGAGTGTGTCCGGATATTGATTTGGAGGTCCGTAGGTGATTTTGGCTTGAAATGGCAAAAGTTGGAAAATTACATGTTTGGAGAGTTTGGAAGTTTGACCGAGAGTTGACTTTATAATAATCGGGCTCGAATTTTTGTTCTAGATGTTGGAGTAAGCCCGTTGTTTTATTTATGAATTGTGTACAAAATTTGAGACCGACAGAGTTAATTTGATAGGTTTCAACATCGATCGGGATTCATTAGTTTTCATTAGGCTTGAATTGGGGTGCGATGTAAGGCCCCGTGAAATTTCACCTTGAACCCGAGGTTTTGTGGTGCCGAGATAAGCTAATTTGTTTGAGGATTGTAGAAATTCTTCAGGGTTCGCAAGCTTGCAGCGGTACGTACTTATGGGGTTGCTCAGTGCGTCGAGGAATTGAAGGTAAAATTTTTTTGCGTAACATGGCAGTTCTGCGGTCCACTATGCGACCGCAGAACCAGTTTGCGGGCAGCAGATCAACTCCGGAATGAAGCAGAAGGATTTGCCAATTTGAGGACCATTATGCGGCCATAAAATCGTTTTGCGGGCCGCATATTCCATCGCAGAACCAACATGTAAAATTTCGGAAGAAGGTTCTGTGGTCCATTATGCGACCTCAGAATTGGTCTGCGGACTGCAGACCTGTTATAGCATGAAGGAGAAATGCCCAGTTATGGAAGGCTATTATGCGGTCCATTTACGGTAGGGCCACTTTGTGTAGAGTTGTGTTATTGTGATTACACCTCCACCCGCATACATTGGGGTGAGGCGGCAGGGCCTCTTTGTGTAGAGTTATGGTATTGTGATTACACCTCCACTCACATACATTGGGGTGAGGCAGCAGTGCAGCTTCGTGTAGAGTTGTGATATTGTGATTACATCTCCACCCGCATATATTGGGGCGAGGCGGCAGAGCCGCTTTGTGTAGAGTTGTGGTATTGTGATTACACATCCACTCGCATACATTGGCTGATGCGGAAGAGCCACTTTGTGTAGAGTTTATGGTATTGTGATTACACCTCAACATACATTGGGGTGAGGCGTCAGGGTAACTTTGTGTAAGGGTGGCTAGAGAGGATCCCCGACTTAAAAGTTATAAATGTTATTGGAAGCTCTTAATAGAATTTTCTTTGACTTTAACAGATCAAAGCCATTTTATTGTTACCAAGATTCATCATATTCATGTTGTATTTCCAAGTCCTTGAATAGGTGTTTTAGTTATCATACTAGTACTATTTGATATGTACTAACATCCCTTTTACCGGGGGCGCTGCATTTTTAATGGGTGCAGGTGGTTCCACATCGGGAGGCATTGACCAGTGATAGCGATACACTCTATTCCCAGCTGACTTGGTGAGCCCCACTTCATTTCGGGGTTGTGCATCTTTTGTTCCACGTGTATTATGTTTTGAGGTATAGCAGGAGCCTTGTTGCCGGCACTATCATTGTACTTTTCTTAGCTATTAGAGGCTCCATAAACATAGTGTTGGTTGTGTATTGGTGTTGGGAAAGTCAAGCTGCTAACGTCGTATGTGTATTACATGATCCACTAGAAACTACGAAAGTGTTTGTATTTTGAGACTTAAAAATAGAGTAACTCATGGTAATGGAGTAGGGGTTGTTTATGAAATCTCTTAGTGTTTAGGTAATAAGAGTATATCTCCTCTTTATTCACAAGTGAGTTTGGATAGAAAGAAATCTAACAGGCTTGCTCGGCCGGGTCATCTCGGTTAAGCGCTTGTCCCCACTCCCCGAGGTCAAGTCATGACATGCAATTCGTATTCTTGATGTTGTTTGATGTGATTTGAGGCATCGACTAAGTTCGTATGATTTTTTAGGACTTGTTGGCATTTTTGGTTGAGGTCCCGGGGGCCTCGGGTTGATTTCAGATGGTTATCGGGTTGTAATTGGGACTTAGAAGATTTCTGATATAGCAGATCTTGTTTCCTTATACGTGATCACGTGGGTTGGTCCGCGATCACGGAGGCTTATTATGGGCAGCTGGGATTCTGTGCTATGCGGTCGCGTGGGAAGGTCCGCGATCACAAAGCATTGTCCATCAATGCATCGCGAACGTGTGGGTTAAGTGTAATGACTCGACAGGTCATTTTTAGCATTTGCACTTTGCTCGGTAGTGTAGGGTATAACTAGCTCCGTAAGATGTATTCTGACTAGTGTGTATCATCGGTTTTGGTTTTCATGTGATCCGGAGTTTGATTTGGAAGAATGAATTTCATCGTTGAAGCTTTAAGTTGGAAGAGTTGACCAAGTTTGACTTTTCAGAATTTGATCGCGGAGCGGAGTTTTGATAGTTCCATTAGGTCCGGATGGCGATTTTGGACTCGGGCGTATGCCCGGATTTGCATTTGGATGTTTCTGTAAGGATTCGACACTAATTGGCGAAAATTAGAAATTTGAAGGATTGGAAAGTTCATAAGTTTTACCGAGAGTTGACCTTGTGGATATCAGATTCAGATTGTGGTTCCGGGAATTGGAATAGCTTCGTTATGTCATTTTTGACTTGTGTGCAAACTTTGAGTTCATTCCGAGTTGATCTGTTATGTTCTGACGCGAGTTTTGGAAGTTGAAAGTTCAAAGTTCATTTAAGTTCGAATTGAGGTGCGATTCGTCGTTTTGATGTTTTTATGTGTGATTTGAGGCCTCGAGTAGGTCTGTGCTATGTTATGGGACATGTTGGTATATTTGGACGGGATCCCGAGTGGCTCGAGTGAGTTTCGGACGAGGTTTGGATCATTTTTGTTTCATGTTGCATTGCTGAAGGTATGCTGGTTCTGGTGCTTCTGCATCTATGGAAGAATGGACGCAGATGCGAGTCTGCAGATGTGTACAATTGGTCGCAGAAGCGCACATTGGTTCGACTGGAGATCATCGCAGATGTAGAAGAAGTGTCGCACCTACATGTGCGCAGAAGCGACGATTTGGAGCGCAGGTGTGAAGGTTTTCACAAAAGCAGAATTTTTCTACCGTAGGTGCGAGGTGAGCTAGGTCTAGCTATTTTCACAGAAGCGAAGAATTTTACTGCAGAAGCAGAGGTCGCAGATGCAGAATTTCTGGCAAAAGCTATAAAATCGAGGTTTTTGGGTCTTTTATCATATTTTGAGATTTGGGGATCGAGGTGAAGGGATTTTGGAGGCAAATTTCATCACAAGGATTGGGGTAAGTGTTTTATACTCGGTTTTGATTATATTACGTGATTCTATCTTCGTTTTTGGTAATTGGATTATGAATCTTTAAAGAGAAATTGGGGGTTTTAGCCCAAAATTTTCATAGAGTGAGTTTTTGAGTTTTGAACATCGATTGGGAGTCGGATTTGGGTGAAACTAGTATGGTTGGATTCGTAATTGAATGGGTTGTCGGATTTTATAAGTTTAGTCGAGATAAGAGGCACGGGCCCGGGTTGCACTTTTGGGTTGATTTTGGGTTTTTGATTAAAGATTCAACCTTTGTCGATTGTGTTTGTTTTTTTTGCAAATTATTTGATGTATTTGAGTTGCTTTTGGCTAGTTTCAAGCTGTTAAGAGGTTGATACGCGCGGGATGGCATTTTTGGAGCATTTCTTGGCTTGCTCGGTATTGGATTTAGCTTGTTCGAGGTAAGTTAAACTTCTAAGCTTGGTGACGAGGGTATGAAACCCCGAATTACGTGTTATGTGATGTATTTGAGGTGACGCGCATAATAGGTGATGGCCGTGTGGGCGTGCACCTTGTGAATTGTGATTTAGTCGATTCCTTGGAGTTGTGTACCCATCTTATCGGAACATTTTACTGTACACTATATCTTAGAGCACTTGATCTGCAAGTTATGCTAGAAATCATGTTTAGGTTATATGCTCGCAATATTGGGAACCACAGTGGTCGTACTTTGTTGTCGAGTTATTTACTTAATTGCAGTTATGTATTCAGTCGCATTAATCATTTCATATCATATCTCAGTCTGTGTTATTGAATATTGTCACATCTCGTATCATTGATTAGGGCTGCTTAGTATGAGCGTTGTGAGCCTGAGAGACTAGAGAGATTGGTGACTGAGTTGGGGCCTGAGTGCCGTGCTGTGAATGATATATATATGTGTGTGTGTGGGGGGGGGGGGG
>MCJB01002825.1:20447-116591 GCA_002018475.1 Nicotiana obtusifolia | reverse complement strand
GAGTTGAAAGCCGCAACAAGCCTTATTGCTATATATTTGTGGATCAGGTTGTACGCTGTAACAAACCTTATGGCTATGTATATATATGTGGATAGGGTTGCACGCCGCAACAAGCCTTATAGCTGTAAATATGTGGATCGGGTTGCACGCCGCAACAAGATCGGGCTACAAGGCGCAACAGGTATTGTACAGTGCTGAGTGACTGAGTGTACTGAGTACTGAGCATGGTGAGAGAGAATATGAGATAGTGAGATTGAGTACTCTGAAGTGTGAGTACATGAGTTAATCACTGAGATACATTGCATTTGACATGCGTACTTGAAATACATGCATTTTGATGCATTCCCTTCTGCTACCCGGTTTTTGTGACGTTCATGATTTCACATGTATATTGACATGTAGACATAGAGATATATTTTCCTCATGCTATCTGATAATGAAATATCTTATTTACTGTTGAGTGATTTTTAGAGAAATCACAGTTTTCAAACTTAATCATATGATTTTGGGGTTTTCGGTGAAAGATTTGGGATTTACTATTATACTTGATAAGCATGTTTTTTTTTTTCCGTATGTGTGAACGAGTTGGGCATCTTACCTCATAGTTATTTTCATTTACCCTTTTTTTTATATTGTTATGAACTGTTGCTGGTTATTGGAGTTGGACTCTGACCCTTGTCCCAGCTCGTCACTACTTTTAACCTAAGGTTGAGTTCGTTACTTATTGAGTACATGGGGTCGGTTGTACTCATACTACACTTCTGCACCTTGCGTACAGATGTTGGATGCTGATGTAACTGCGTACGACGGGAGCTGGATCTGAAGATGCACCTGTGTTCCAGTCATAATTGCCTCTTGATCTTGATAGCTTTAGTATTTCAGATCTGTTCATGTATATTTCTCACAGATGGTGTATTTTATTTCAAACCAGCTTTGTAAACTCTATATCTTAGAAGCTCATGATTTGTACTACCAGACCTTGGGAAATTCTTGCATAAAAGCGGTTGTATTATCTTTTCTTTTTTAATTAATCTCATTAAATTGTATAGCTGTTAATTGGCTTACCTGACGGGTTGGTTAGGTTCCATCACAACTAGTAGGATTTTGAGTCGTGACAAGTTGGTATCGGAGCTCTAGGTTCATAGGTTTTACGAGTCGTGGGCAAGTGTCTAGTAGAGTCTTGCGGATCGGTATGATGACGTCCATACCTATCTTCGAGAGGCTACAGGACATTTAGGATAATTTCCCATCTTTCTTTCCTTAGCATGCGGAATTGATTCAGCTTGAAACATAACCCTTTGAATTCCTTCCACGCATTCGTATGCGCGTGTGAGCACTCGGTATCAACCATGCATCACCGGCTTGTGATTCTGTGGATGAGGTGTGAGATGTGATTTCTGGTGCTGATGATGGGCCAGTCTGGAGGAATTGAGGCCGGGTTATGACTGTAACTTGAGCACGGGGATTTCGGTTGTGTGAGCACGTGCTTTTGGACTTTTATGTCTAGTAGCATCCCTATGAGTGGAATTTGTGACTCGATGAGGGGCTGGATGGCTATATGATGAGTATGATGTGACTGCGGGATATGTTCAGATGGTTTGATTGTAACGAGAATAGTTTTCTTAAGATGTAAAAAGGGATATTGTGTGCTTGATTGCTGTCTTGATGTGACGTATAGCCTCGAGTTATGAGTGTGTTGAAAGATTTTCCATGTTCATTCGTGGGCTGAAATAGATTCTTATGTTCTGTTGACGAGCTTAGACTCTGGAAGATGTAGTGAATTCTTAGTGGTTATGGCCATAGTAGGACGTAAGGACTGCCATTTTGGGGCTGAGCAGGTGGGTTATCTCTTGCGGAGTGTCCTGAAGTTGTGTGTTTCCCTATGTTGTTTTGTGGAGAGTTCTCTCTTACAGTGGATAATATGTGTTGCAATTTGAGTTTGGATCGCTTGAGGAAGTTGGATTGACTGTTACAAGGATGGATGCGAGATTTGCAGATAATTTGAAGTAGCTGATGGTTTGTGTTGCATGGGCTTATAAAGGATTGAGTTGCATTTCGGTGCGAGAACATGTCAGTAATATAGTATGGGCATTATGAGTTGTCAAGTGTTTTGTTCTAGGGCTTTGAACCAAGTGGGGGAGTCTACTATTAATGATTTGATTGCGTGGTTATGTGGTACATGTTTCGGTTTGGGCATACTTGTGAATCAAATATGACTTATAGCGGTTGGTTTTGAGGATGACTCGAGTAAGGGAAATTCTAGGTACGAGTTATATTACACCTTATGGGTATATGAAAATGATGGAATGATTGAGTTGTTATGTGTGAAAGATGTAGTGCGCATGGAGTATGAATTTGGTCGGGTGCATTAAGACAGGGTTACTTCCGTGGGTATGTTGTGCTAATGGGGCATAGGTCGTTTGGCCCGTTTGGGCGACGCAATTGAGATTTGAGCAGAATGGATGACTCTCGAAAAGTTCTAATGGGTTTAAGATTTACATGTAGCAAATGTTAATTTTCCGGATTGGATATAGCTAGGATTTGAGATTTACATTGGATGCCATCGAGACTCATGGTATTTCTATATCATTATGGACTCTACATTTCAGTATTAGGGGTGGTACTTTTGGGGTACCTAAGAGGGAATAAAATGTCTTATGGGCTTTAGGGCATGTGGTATTATAATAGGATACCTTGTGGTGAGTTTGGGTAGGGATCATGGTATTCTAGCAAGGAGAAGTATCAACTTGAAGGCGGTTCAGAAGGAACTTGGAGAAATAGGACATCTTGGTAGTAGGATGGATCGGCACGGCAATGGATACAGTCGGTTCCTTGGGTACTTATGATGTGGCTAGTCTCTACAGGTGTTTTATGCAAATAATCTTAGTTTTGGCCTACTCGTGTGGCTTAGTTGAGTTAGAGAGATTTATTTCTGACGGCTTGATTATGTGCAAATGGATTTCAAAGCGCTCTCGAGGATTTGTACCACGGTTAGAGGTGTATATTCCCTAGTGATGTGAGGAACATGTTGGCGCATTGTGATTTTCTCCTAGATGAGATCAAATGGAAGGTTCCTGGCCAATTGAGTATGTAGTTTGCTAGCGACTTAGAGTCAATTATGAGATTCTCGTACTTCTCTTATGATGGCATGATTGATGTGGTGTGTTTTGTGGGATTGAGATTTGCATGTGCAAGGTCATAGGTCCATTTCGAAGGGAACATCATAAATTCTTAAATAGTATGGACAGTTTTCGAAGTTTAGATGAATGCTATAACTATTTGGTAATTCCTGAGAATGGTGCGCATTTTGGAAGGTGCACTGTCTTCAGACTTACAGATGCTTCATTAGTATTGCGGTACTTGCCTGGTTAATTGGCTACTGATATTCAAATTTTTCTATGTGTCACGGAAGAATTATAGAAGTATTCCTCGTGGGATGATCGTGTATGAGAGATGTGTTAGACATTTGGGCGGTGGAGTTTGGGATCAGATATAGTGATTCATGTGTTCTATGGAATTGGAGACCAGGAGTTCTCAGGAATAGATTGTTTCGTGGTTGTGGGCTGTGAAAATATGGCCAAAGCTAGCCATATGATAGTATGTGAGGTTTAGGTCATTGTGGATTATAGGAGGGTTATTTATCTATTTGTGGTTGGCTAGAGTTGACTTGGGGTCTATTGGTAGGCCCAATGAGGATGTGTATTCTACACGGGGTCGGATCGGTTGACTCCGCACTACTATCGTTGAGGGATGTGCCATTCGGTTAGAGTTGAGTTTATTCGTGTTCTGAGATGCTCTATGAGTTACCCTTCTATGCTACGAAAGGCTGTGATCCGTTGGTTATAAGCACACATGGTGCCGGTCTATTTGGGCCTTATAGTGGAATATGAACGAGATGGATATGAGAGTGTTGAATGATTGATTGCGCATTTGGTTATGTTCTTTCTAGACTGTGGTATTGTATTATTAGTTTCTTTATGGTTATGCACCTTGGGTACTTGATGTCGAATTGCGCGTGGCTATTGTTTTGGGTATACTGGCTGGAGGTATTTCATGTAGACCAGTGTTTGGATGGGGTCACGCATTGCGACAGAGTTATGTAGAGATATGGTCCCTTGTGTTAGATTCGTGTGTCTTGGTTCTACCATGTATGATGGGCTCATGGCATTGCTGTCGTGGTGGTACTTCTTGAACTTGTGGGACGATTCTCTCATTTGAGTCATTTTTCGTGATTGAGTACATTTGAATTGTTGCGTATTGGTGCATTGATTGCACGGTTTGTGGCTCTGGGTAGTATTGGTGTGGCATGTCAGTAAGGTAGCTTGTATTTGAAAAAATGAGGTCGTCGGACCTAGAACGGGTGCTGTCGGATTTGATTGCGGTAAATTTGAAAAGATAATGACGTTGACCGGCTAAGAAATTGGCTATAGTTCTTTTCAAAGGAGAGGGAGCTCCACGACTTGTTGATCTGATAAGTGGTTATGAGTTTCTGCATGATTCTTTCATCATCGGTAGTGTACGAAGGTTTCAGAATAAGGTTTATTACCGGTATTGGGTTGTTTTGAGCAGCTACTGTGATTGGAAAATTTGCTACAAGTATGCGAGTCGTGTGGTATGTCATGTGATTACATCTTGGGTTATGGTTATGGCTTGATACAACTTGTTCAGACTTATACAGTGTGTAGATACGAGGTTCGGGTCTCGTAGGAAATTCCGGATGTTGTAAATTTGATTCTAAGGTTTACGGGCTAAGGTCGAAGTAATGAAATTCAGTAATGTTGTGTTGCCTAGCCAATATGGGATATGGTAATGTGGGATCACCCCCGGGAACGTGCATGGTAAGATTACATGAAGGTTTGATGGCCTTGGAACGACTCTCAGCATGTTCTAGGATGAATGTATGTTTTAGTGGGGGAGGACGTAACGACCCCACATGTCGTTTTGAGCATCTGAACTTCGCTCGGTAGTTTAGGGCCATGAGTAGTTCCGTATGATGTATTATGACTGGTCTGTATCGTCGGTTTTGGTTTTCAGGTGATCCGGAGTTTGATTTGAAAGAATGAATTTCATCGTTTAAGCTTTAAGTTGGAAGAGTTGACCAAGTTTGACTTTTTTGAATTTGACCCTGCAACGGAGTTTTGATGGTTCCGTTAGGTCTGTGCTATGTTATGCGATTATTTGGTATATTTTGACCCGAGTGGCCCAAGTGAGTTCCGGACAAGGTTTGGATCATTATCGTTTCATGTTGCATTGCTGAAGGTATGCTGGTTCTAGTGCATCCGCATCTGCGGAAGGAAGGACGCAGATGCCACTCCGCAGATGCGGACAATTGGTCACAGAAGCGCAAACAGGCTTGAGTGGAGATCATCACAGATGCGGAGGAAGAGGTGCACCTGCGTGTGCGCAGAAGCGCCAATTTGGAGCGCAGGTGTGAAGGTTTTCATAGAAACAGAATTTTTCTACCGTAGGTGCGAGGTTGGGTCTAGCTATTTTCGCAAAAGCGAATCATTTTACCACAGAAGCGGGGGTCGCATATGCGACATTGTGACCGCATATGCGGGATTTCTGGGCAGAAGCTACAAAATCGAGGTTTTTGATTCTTTTATCATATTTTTAGATTTGGGGCTCGGGGTGAAGCATTTTGGAGGCAAATTTATCACAAAGATTGGGGTAAGTGTTTTGAACTCTGTTTTAATTATATCTCGTGATTCTATCTTCGTTTTTGGTAATTGGATTATGAATTTTGAAGAGAAATTGAGGCTTTTAGCCTAATGTTTCATAGAGTGAGTTTTTGAGTTTTGAACATCGATTCGCAGTCGGATTTTGGTGAAACTAGTATGGTTTGACTCGTAATTGAATGGGTTGTCGGATTTTATGAGTTTCATCGAGTTCCGAGGCGCAGACCTGGGTTGAACTTTTGGGTTGTTTTTGGGCTTTTGATTAAAGATTCGACTTTTATTGATTGGGTTTGTTTCCTTTGGCATTATTTGATGTATTTGAGTTTCTTATGGCTAGTTTCGAGCCGTTCAAAGGTAGGTACACATGGATGGCATTTTTGGAGCATCGCTTGGCCTTCTCGGTATTGGATTTGGCTTGTTCGAAGTATGTAGCACTTCTAAACTTGGTGCTGAGGGTATAAAACCCCGAATTACGTGTTATGTGATTGATATTGAGGTGACGCGCAAGCTAGGTGATGGGTGTGTGGGCGTTGACCATGTGAATTGTGATTTAGTCGATTCCATGGAGCTGTGTAGCCATCTTATCTGAATATTTTTACTGCACTATGTGTTAGAGCACTTGAGCTGTAATTTATGCTAGAAATCAGGTTTAGGTTATATGCTGGCACTATTGGGACCCACAATGGTCGTTCTTCATTGTTGAGTTATTTGCAAAATTGCAATTATGTACTCAATCGCATTAAATATTTCATATCATATCTCAGTCTCTGTTGTTGTATATTGTCACATCTCGTATCATTGATTAGGGCTACTTAGTATGGGCGTCATGAGCTCGAGAGACTGGAGAGATTGGTGACTATGTTGGGGCCTGAGTGCCGTGCTGTGAGTGATATATATATATAAAAGTCAGGTTGCACGCCGCAACAAGCTTTATGGCTATTTATATGTGAATCGTGTTGCACACCGCAATAAGCCTTATGGCAATATATATATGTGGATCGGGTTGCACACTGCAACAAGCCTTATGGCTATATACGTGGATCGGGTTGTACGCCGCAATAGGCCTTATGGCGATATGTGGATTGGGCTGCACGCTGCAGCAAGTATTGTACAATGTTGAGTGACTGAGTGTACTAAGTATTGAGCATGGTGAGAGAGAATACGAGATAGTGAGATTGAGTACTATGATAGTGTGAGTACAGGAGTTCATCACTGAGATACAATGCATTTGACATGCGTACTTGAGATACATGCATAGAGATGCATTCCCTTCTGCTACTTGATTTTGGTGACGTTCATGATTTCACCTGTAAATGGACATGTAGGCATAGAGATATATTTTTCTCATGCTATCTGAAAATTAAAATCTTATTTATTGTTGTATGGTTTTTGGAGAAACCGCAGTTTTCAAACTTGCTCATATGTTTTTGGGATTTTCGGCGAAAGATTTGGGGATTTACTGTTATACGTGAAAAGCATGTTTATTTTTCTGTAACTGTGAACGAGTTGGGGGCATCTTGACGAGCGCAAAACACGCACTTAAATATGCTCGCTAGTCGACTATAGTATAAGACAATATCGTATCCACATGGATTGGAGTTAAACTGTATAATCATATATTTGTAGCTAGATTGCTATCCAAGATGATCAACAATTTAGAATTAAATGATTAAAAACATAACTTAACTACGAATCTAAAGCTGATTAACGAATGACAATCGAAACAAAAGTAAGCGAGGAAGATACCAATGGGACAAAATAGGGGTTGATTGGATAGGTGCAAGATAAATGTCCGGGATTTAACTCTAGTTAATTCACTTCTATTGTTCAAGTGACTCACTCGAATTCATTCAATTATTAGTTAAACCGTTAACTAGAAACTCCTCTCTCTATTAAGTCTTAACCTCACAAGATGAACCAATTCAAGCACGTGAGGATATGCAAGAATGCGTAGTTGATTGGTCTTTAGGAGAAACTCTCTCAATTATCCTCCTAACTAGGTTTAATCAACAAATCAACTAGCCTCTTTCGATTACTAAGAAGAATTAATGAATTCAACCAATAAGATAATGCAAAGATATTACTAGTTATGCTTCTCTCGATTGCATGAACTTGTGAATATAGATGCAAACAATTAAAGCACCCAAAATGATTCAATACATAAAAACTAGAGTTATAATCCACAAACAAATATCAATACACCAAATCCATCAAACCCTAAAGAAAACTACTCCATATATATGGAGTAATTCATCACAAATAAGTTTAAAGTAAAGGAAAACATAAAACGATCCAAACTCGGGTCTTGAGTGAGGATTGAATGATGAACTCCTTGTGCTTTTGCTTCTCCAACTCCTCCTTAGCCTCCTTAGGTCTTGGATGTGTCAAAAGTCCAGGAAATAACGTTTTTACATGTATTTATACAAAGTAGGGTCGGGCCCAAATGAAGACACATTTTCCTACGCGAAGTAGGATAGTTGCTCTGTAAAATTTGCACAGGCGCGCCGCATGGGGCGACGCACCATGCGGGGCATTAGTGGGGAAATCTAGAGAGTTGTTTCTGACAGGCAGCAGGACTTTTGTATAGGCGCAGAGCGCCACGCGCGCCTCACGCGCCGCAGGTGTGTTGTTTTCTCAAAGTACAGATTTTTCTTGACTTTTTGATATCCAGATGTGGTTTTGACCCCCGAACGCAATCCCGGATTAATCCCTTGGGATTTTACTCAGACTTTAAAGCTCAAACTAGCTCGTATTCATTCCGTAACATCCTCGGAATCACTCCTACAAGGCATAAAACACGCAATTAGTGCAACACACTATCAATTAAAGCTCAACATGAATAAAGTGCAGTAAATTAGAGTGCAATAAGCGACTAAAACATGAGATTATGGCCTAACATCAACACCCCAAACTTAAACCATTGCTCGCCCTCGAGCAATCAAACTACATTTTATATAGACATGACCTTTTTAGACAAGTCTCATAACTCATCACACCAAGGATATTTAAAAGAGACTAAGCACAGTACTGTAACATCTTCACCTCACGATTTGACTCAAAAGTACCATGCATTATTTATATCCCGCTCACTTACTCTAACATAGAGGTTAAGCATTACATTTCCTTTGTGAATCAAGTGCCATCACACAACAATAGAGAGTGTTCCCACACACAATGAAATTAAGAACGATTAGCAACTTAAGATAGAAAGAATTCACTCGCTCTCAGAAACAACATTCATATGCTACAAAAGACGTACCATAGGATTGCCCGTAGTGTACTACTCAACTAATCGAGCTCATTCAGTCAAGGATCAAGTAGGACTTTAAAATTGTCTGTAATGTAGGCTGCGGGACAAGTAAGATACATTTAGATATAAGAGTGACTACAGCTCCCTAAGTACTTTAATGCATACATTTCATTTTTCAAAACCCCACACTTATGTCAAACCATACTCCACCTTCACCTTACTATACATGAAATCCCTACTTCTTTAAGCACAATTACATCAGGAGTTACCGCTTATCAAAGAATATTTTGCAAAACAATACAACATTTTTTTCTTTTTCAATTCAAGTGGTTCTTCCTTTTTCAAAAAAGTGCACCTTTCTCCTTATTTCAATAGTTCCACTCAAAAGCCAAATCAACCACCCCGCACATCAACTTTTACAAAGTTCATAACAAATTTAAGTGCTCACGAGAGGTATAAGGTTCAAGTAGATGTCAATTCAAAAAAATGAGTAAGGCTTGTAATGTGGTTTCCAGATAAATAAGATTATAGGCTTAAAGGGTTAACTACGATTCATAACAATTAGGTGAGTAAAAGTATATAACTGGCTCAACAAAGAAATGCCTAAATCATTTCCCAGGCTAAACAAAGCTACTATTTTTCTTTGCAAACACATGGGGAAAGTTCTAGACATCAAATGCAATGCACTAAATAACTGAAAATCTCACACATACATGGCACATAACTTACTCAGGATCGGACTATCAGGACATTCTAGTGAAAAAAATTAAGCAAAGTTAAGATCATACACTTTAAGGTACTTACACAAGAGTCAAAAACTGAGCTTAAGCGTCATAACTAAAACACTCCACTATTCTCATGGCATAACTGTAAGGCCCCGTAAAAGTTTGCCAAGGAATTTGAGTTTTTGTGGTGCCGAGGTAGACTTATGTGTTTGAGGACTGTAGAAAATCTTCGTGACGAGCTTGCAAGCTGCGATTCGAACTTTTTGGGTTGAATAGTGCATCAGGGAGTTGAAGGAATCATGTTGCAGACTATGGTATTTCTGCTGTCCACTATGCGACCGCAGAATCACTCTGCGGGCCGCAGATCGGCCGCAGAGTGAAGCAGAAACTTAAGTCAATTTTTAGGTCCATTATGCAGTCCATTATACGGCCGCATAATTGTTATGCGGGCCGTATATCTCATCATAAAATCAACATGAGAAATTTCGGATGAGATTCTGCGGCGCATTATGCGATCGCAGAATACATATGCGGACCGCATATCGGTCGCAGACCTATCCAGCCTAGCCCATATTTGGAGTACCATTTTGCGATCGAGTTTGCGGATCGCAAGCCTGTTATGCGGTCAGTTATGCGACCACAGACCAGAGTTCGGAGGGTCCATTTTACCATCTTTATAACCCGACCCCATTTTGATAAATATAATTTGGGGCTCGTTTTGAAGGAAAATCTGATATTTTTAGAGAGAAGTGACAGTGTTCTAGAGAGAGGAAGGAGCTCAAGTGCTTTATTCATCAAGATCATGTCCAAGCTTTGAAATCCAACAAGGAAATCTCACAAGGTCTTCACTCAAGAGGTAAGGTTCTAACTCTAGTCTTGAATTTCGAGTTTGGGGTAAAAGATGGGTGATTGGGAGTGATTCTTGGGTGTGAGAGTATTTTGTATAGATTCATGTACCAATAAGGTTTGTGGGAAGATTTTTGAGCTCAAATGGGGAAAAATTGGGTTATGGAATGAAGTAAATCTTGTAGAAGAACCTTATAATCAAGTTAGCACACCTAGTGTTTGATAAAATGCTCAAATGAGCCGAAACCATGAATATCTTCCTAATTTGTGTTCAATTGTGTTATGTCTCAAAATAGATTGGGATTACTAGGATTTTCAAAACGTTGTAGTAATTTATGAAAAGCCCAAAGTGAGGTATGTTGGATAAACTTATCTCCTAGGATTGAATTCCATGATGTTCTTGTAAGTGCCGAGTTACTCTTTACAAATTAATTATTCTGAATAAGCCTTGTGTCCAAAAGATATATGCTCAATATGTATTCCAAATGTTCCTATTATGTTAAGTGCTATTTGAAAATGTGGTCGACCCATGGGTTGCATATCTAATAGTTATAAGACCAAGTCGTAGCCCAAATGAAATCTATTATGCTAAATTGTGTAAGAAATCTCAATGTGCTTAACATTCGTACCTGCTCACCTATGGACTTAAAGTCTTGAATAGAAATGCTTTTCTGTTGATCATCCGTAATGATATTTGAAAGTGAATGAAGCGAGTATGAGATGTAGAAATGTGGCCATCGTGCCAAGAATGAGAATTACATTTGTGGCCAATAGTGCCAATGAAATGAAAGAATGTGTGAAATATTATGAGATGAGTTTTGACTCCTTTATATAATAATGTCGTTAATGTCCTATGATCACCGTTACTAGTACAAGTAAGTGGTAGTATGAAAATGAACTGTGGCCGTTGCCAAAACAAGAATCATGAACTTAACTAGTGACCCAAAATGAAAAAGAGGTATATATTGAGGTGTAAAAGAGACGTCCTATGCTAAATGATGATGAACCTTAAGGAAAGAAATAGTGTCTATGTACCATTGAAATATACTTAATGGTTGGTCATGCATGTGTTAATGTAATGAGCTATGTTTCTCCATGATGAGCATGAACATGAGATGTTCCAATGATCCAGGAACTTACGACCTTAAAAGTAGCGTTAGTCATGTCGCTTGAGTTTATACATAGTTATGTGCATAATGATGTGTTATGAACCCTATGGACGGTCTATGAAACACATAGGAGTACTGTGTTATGAATCCTATGGACGGCCTATGAAATGCATAGGCATATTGTGTATGAAATCCTATGGACGGTCTATCAAACACATAGGTATATTATGTCTGGAACCATATGGACGATCTATGAAATGCATATGGCATATTGTGTATGGAGTCCTATGGACGGTCTATGAAAGGCATAGGCATATTGTGTATGGAATCCTATGGACGGTCTATGAAATGCATATGTGTATCGTGTATGAAATGTATAGGTGCACTGTGTGAATAAATACTATGGACGGTCTATGAGAAGCATAGGTGCATAATCTGACATGTGAACACTAAGAATGGTCCATGAAATGTATGGTCGTAAAATAAGAGTTGGATACGAACGGTCTGGTGAGACGCATTATTAACGCAGACAATAGGTTCCACTTTCATTGGCGTGGTTTGTACATATTGTTCCAATTACATTATATTAGGTATTCCACGTATAGTTCATATGGCTCAGTTGATTTTAAAAGAGGTTTAAGACGATGTAAGTATAATAAGACTTGCATTTTGAATCTATGGGATGTTTCGTAGTTCCTTGATGTCCATTACTTGCCTCTTATTTGAGTTACCGTATTTTCAGATGTTTTTTATGTCTGCTTTACATATGAGTACTATTCCACGTGTACTCACATCCGTTTTGCCAGGGGCGCTGCATCTATTAATTGATGTAGGTGGTTCTATAGCAGGCGGCATCGATCAGTGACAGCAGTATATCCTCCTCTCAGCTACTTGGTGTGCCCCATTTCATTTCGGGGTCACGTACCTTTTGTTTTCTCGTGTATTGTGTTTTGAGGTATAGCCGGCGCCCTGTTTCCGGCACTATCTTTGTATCCATTAGAGGCTCCATAGACATGGTGTGGGTTGATTTGTATTGGGAAAGTCAAGACAGTAATGTTGTATGTGTGTTACATCTCCCGCTTCAAACTATGAAAGTGTGTACTTGAGACCTTAAATAAAGTAACTAATGGTAATGAATTGGTATTGTACACATGATCTCTTTATTGTCTAATTAATGAAAATATGTATTCTCTTTATTCATAAGTGAGTTTGGGGTAGAAAGTATGGAACAAGCTTGCTTGATCGGGTTCACTCGGGCGCCGGTCACACTCCCCGAGTTTGGGGCGTGACAATAACAAAGTCAAGAGATATTGCTTTCAATTCAAAAAACAAGCACAAGGTTTCCTACTACTAACAAAAACTAAAGCTAACTACACTCGGTTAAAAAAAAAACCCTTGGAAAAGAACCGCGACCCAAAGAAAAACCAAGAGGAAATTATTACACTACCTAACAAAAGAAAATCTTTTCATCTTTCCTTTTCGACTTTAATCCCTCAAGAAACCCGTCGAATGATATCCATCGTCGGGAAAAATCGAAAATATCAAAATTTATGGTTTTTTAATTTTTTTATCTCTAACTACTACATCAAAAACAAAACAAAAACTAAACTATCACATATACATACAACATACAACTAACCCCCACCCCACACTTTAAGTTGTGGCATGTCTCCATGACACACAATTAAAAAGCATAAGGTAAAGGAAACTTCCTTGATCATCTAATCGGGGTCTGAGTTGGAGTCGGGATCCATTCCTCACCTTCGAACCAATGCGCATACCCAAGCTGACAGCTTCTTCTCAGCCTTCTTGGGGGTGCACCCCACACTTATCTTCCTCACTCTTCGCAGCCTTCTCTTTTGAGCCCTTCACTTTCCACTCAACACTTGCAGCAGACTTCTCCTTTTTAAACCCCCTTTCTACCTTCATCTCAAAAGTCACAGTCACCTCACCCACTCTAAGCATGACTCTTCTCTCGTGTATATCTATGATCTCTCTACTCGTTGCTAAGAATGGTCTTCCTAGGATAAGCGGGACCTCCTTGTTCTCCTATATATTTACCACTATATAGTCTACAGGAAATACAAACTTATCCACCCGAACTAACACATCTTCCACTATCCCCTCGGGCATTAAAGTCGTTTGGTATGCCAGCTGCAAAGATATTGGCACCGAACTTTTCTATCCAATCTCCTTCTCAAGTTTCCTATAAATAGACAAAGGCATTAGATTAATCGAGGCACCATAATCACAAAAAGACGTATCAAAATTTACAGAGCCTAAAGAGCAAGGTATAGTAAAACTCTCTGTATTTCCACATTTTTGTAGGAGTTTGTTTTGCAAGATTGCACTGCAATGCTCAGTGAGCTTGACTACTGAGGTCTCTTCTATCTTCCTCTTCTTTGTCAAGATCTCCTTCAAGAATTTGGCGTAAACTGGAATTTGGGTGAGCACTTCAGTGAATGGAAAATTTACATTAACATGTTTCAGCATATCCAGAAATCTCTCAAATTGTTTGTCCAGCTTTTCTCTATACAGCTTTTGGGGAAAAGGTAAAGCAGGCATGCTTCGCTCTCTTCATGTCCCTCCTTTCTCGAACTCTCTTCCTTCTTATTTTTCTCAATTGCCTTCTGTCCTTTCTTCTTCTTATCAAATTCAATTTTCAGCTGCTCCCCACTTTATTTTTTAAGTATCACATCTTTTTGGATCGGAGTGGGATCTTTCAACACTTGCCCCCTTCTCAAGGTCACAACATTCACTGTTTCTTTGGGATTTCTTAAGTATCAGCTGGCAGAGTACCTGGAATCCTTTCAGACAAAAGAGTGGCTAGCAGCCCAACCTGTCTTTCCAAGTTTCGAAAACTAGTACTATTTCTTTGATAGCTGCTCCATGTTCCCTTATAGCTGCACTATGAGTTTCAAGCTTCTCATCAATTTTCTGAATGAAGGCATTCATGATATCTTCTATGCCAAAATGAATGGGCTGTTAAGGCTGAAATTGCTACTTCTGCTGATTTTGGTATGCTGGAGCTCCTTGTCCCTAGGGTCTAGAGTTATTTTGTTGCCATGCATTCGCTGTACCCCCAGGTGAACTCCATGAAAAATCGGGGTGTCTCTAACCTATTGCATTAAAGTTATAACTCCCCACAACATTCACTTCCTCAGTTAAGGCCTGACACTCATGAGTAAGGTGTCCTCTTCCACATATATCACAAGCTGCATGCGGTTCACTATGTATCGAAGCTAAGGTCAGCTTCCTTATCTCTTTGGCCATAGTATCAAGCTGTACCTGCATAGATGTGTTAGCATCAACTTGGTGAACACCAATTGATCTTTTTCTTTCACCACTCTCAGAGGGCTACTGATTTGCATCTTCAGATAACTCATCTAGAATAGTGACTATCTCCTCTGGTGTCTTCTTCATCAGCGGGGCTCTAGCTGCGTTGCTCAATGTTCTACATGAGGCCGGTGTCAATCCATCCCAACAGTCCTGAAGCTGCATCCAGAGTTCAATTCCACTATGTTGACACTTTCTCCTGAGCTTCAAACTCAGTCTCAGTATCTTTCTAGCAGAAGTTATGGATCTCTCTTCTAAACTTGTCCGTTTTAGCCAAGGAGAAATATTTATCAAGAAATTTTCTGGTCATCTCCTCTATGTTCTAATTGATCTATGGGGCAAGCTTCAAAGCCACTGCTTTGCATCATCTTTGAGTGTGAAGGGGAATTCCCTTAAGTAAACTGCATCTTGTGACACACCATTGTAATGAAAGGTGTTCATAATCTCCTCGAAGTCAATTAGATAGTTGTTTGGATCTTCGTTCATCTTCCCTCTGAAGACACAACAATTTTGAAGGGTTTGGAGCAACCCTTGCTTTAACTCAAATTGTTCGCTGCAACTGGAGATGGTCTAATACATGACAATCCTTGGTTGTAAACCGTCTACCACAATCACCAAGTGGTCTCCCAGCACCGGGAGCTATGTTTCCGAACTGGGTTGCAGCTAAAGGCTAATTTTGGGCAATTCTCTGAGCCCTCTCTTCTTCTAAGATAATCTGTGCATCTTGAATAGCTGGTTCCTCAGCATCTCGTGCAACTTTTTCTCGTTGTTGGGCTGCCTCTCTTGCAGCCAAATCCACATTATCATCATCACCAGCTATAGTTTCTTTGGTTGAGGATTGCCCAACCTTCTCTATATTCTCAAGGAGATTTATTTCCTTCCTTAGCTTTCACAGTTGTTTTTCTATTTCTGGTTCATATGGTAGCAATTCTTTCCCAGAAGATCGACTCATGCACCACTCTTACCTGCAGCATGCGCACAATCAAAGAACACCAACCGTAAAAAGGAAAAATAAAATAAACTAAAACCAAAAATTCCTGAATTAGCACTACAAATTATTTCAAACACTATTGATTTCCTATCCCAGGCAACGACGCCAAAATTTGACGAGTGCAAAACACACACTTAAATATGATCACTAGTCGAATATAGTATAATATAATATCGTATCCACAGGGATTGGAGTTAAATAGTATTATCGTAGTTTTTAGCTGGATTGCTATTCAAGATAATCAACAACTTAGAATTTTGTGATTAAAAACTAAAATTAACTAAGAATATAAAGCTAATTGACGAATGATAATAGAAACAAAAGTAAGCAAGAAAGATATCAATGGAGAAAATAGGGTTTGATTGGATAGGGGCAAAATAAATGTCTGGGATTTAACTATAGTTAATTCACTTCTAATGTTCAAGTTAGTTCT
Source organism: Nicotiana obtusifolia (assembly GCA_002018475.1). Classification (NCBI taxonomy): domain Eukaryota; kingdom Viridiplantae; phylum Streptophyta; class Magnoliopsida; order Solanales; family Solanaceae; genus Nicotiana; species Nicotiana obtusifolia. The sequence continues at coordinate 100,223 of MCJB01002825.1, read as the reverse complement.
CAAATTTACTCAATTATTAGTTCAACCGTTTAGTAGAAATCCTCTCTCGATTAAGTCTCAACCTCACAAGATGAACCAATTTAAGCACGTGAAGATATGCAAAAATGCGTAGTGGATTGGTCTTTAGGAGAACCCCTCTCGATTACCCTCCTAAGTAGGTTTAATCAACAATTCAACTAGCCTCTGTCGATTACTAAGAAGAATTAATGAATTCAACCTATAAGAAAATGCAAAGATATCACAAGTTATACCTCTCTCGATTACATGAACATGTGAATATAGATGCAATCACCCAAAACAATTCAATACATAAAAACTAGAGTTGTAATCCACAAACAAATATTAATACACCAACTCCATCAAACCCTAAAGAGAAGTACTCCATAGATATGGAGTAATTCATCACAAATAAGTTTAAAGTAAAGGAAAACATAAAACTATCCAAACTCGGGTCTTTACTAAGTATTGAATGATGAACTCCTTGTGCATTTACTTCTCCAACTATCCAAACTCGGGACCAAATGAAAACACCTTTCCCTATGCGAGATAGGACAATTGCTTTGTAAAATTTGCACAGGCACGCTGCATGGAGCGACACGCCATGCGGGGCATTAGTGAGGAAATCCAGAGAGTTGTTTCTGACAGGCAGCAGGACATTTGTATAGGCGCGGCGCCATGTGCCGCCCCACGCGTCGCGAGTGTGTTGTTTTCTCAGAGTATGTATTATTCTTGACATTTTGATATCCAGATGTGGTTTTTGACCTCCGAACGCAATCCCAGCGTAATCCCTTGGGCTTTTACTCAGACTTCAAAGCTCCAAATAGCTAATATTCTCTCCGTAACATCTATATAGCTCGAAATTGCTCATACAAGGCATAAAACACACAATTAGTGCAAAAAACTATCAATTAATGCTCAACATAAATAAAGTGCAGTAAATTAGAATGTAATAACCAACTAAAACACGAGATTATAACCTACCATCACATCTTACCTCTGAGTTATTTTCATGTACCCTTTTATTATATTGTTATGAACTGTTGTTGGTAATTGGAGTTGGACTCTGACCCTTGTCCCAGCTCGTCACTACTTTCAACCTAATGTTAGGTCTGATACTTACAGAGTGCGAATACGATTGCCGAGCGCGAGTGCGAGTGCGAGTGCCGAAAGCGAGTGTGGAGCGATTAGGAGGATTGAGTGATTGTGCGGACTAAGTGACTGTGAGGAAGGAGTGACTGTGAGGATTGAGTGAATGGGAGGACTGAGTGAATTCATACTCCGAGAGTATGCATATGATTTTTATCACTGTGTTGCATTAGAGTTGGCATGCATCATTAACATGTGGATATAGAGATGTATTATTCCTCATTTTAGTCCCAGTTGGCATATTATATCTGTTTTGAGCTTAATTGTTGAATTTTAAAGCATGTCTACATTTCTATGCTGTTAAATTCTTTATTTGGACTGTACCTGTTGAGCTCGTCACTTCTTGCAGGCCAAGGTTAGTCTTGTTACTCATTGAGTACATTGGGTCGGTTGTACTCATACTACACTCAGCACTTCGTGTGGAGATCCACGTACTTTGAGGTACAGTGGTATCTGATGTTAGAGCTCTATCAGTTCGGAAATTCTTGAGGTAGCTTCTTTGGTGTCCGCAGACCTTGACTCTCCTCCTTATCTTTTAGTTTTATTTATATTGGTGTACCTTCCTAGACAGTGTTTCAGTAGTTAGACCATGTTGTTATATAGATTCTCATGTACTTAGTGACAACCATATTTTGGGGAATACTGCATTGAGTCGCGGTTTTTTCTTATTAGTATTTATGAGTTTTTTTCTCTTGAACTTATATTATTATGTATTCCAAATTTCAAATGTGTGGTTTCATGGTAAATGTCGGCGTACCTGGTATTGCAATACGCGCCATCACGACATGTGAGATTTGGGTCATGAAAAATTAGTATCAGAGCCTAGGTTACATAGGTCCCACGAGTCGTGAGCAGGTTTAGTAGAGTCTTGCGGATCGGTACGAAGACGTCTATACTTATCTACGAGAGGCTGCCAAACCATTAGAAAAGGCTTCACATTCTTGTATTCTTGTCATGCGAATTTGTTGATTTCGGAAACAAAACTTTTGTTATTCTATTCTCTAACAGATGGTGAAGACACGTGCTACCGGGCTGGGCGAACGGCCACCAGTACCACCAGCTACGGCCATGAGAGGACGGGGTCGCGGTAGAGTCCGAGGTGCAGCTTGTTTAGCAGCTAGAGCAGTACCTGCAGATTCACCAATTGCTCCAGCTCAGGAGCATATTCTAGATATGGTTGAGCCGGTGGGACCAGCTCAGGCACCAGGTGTGACCATTGTGATTCCGAACTTTTAGGAGGCTTTGGTGCAGATATTGACTATTTGCACCGGCCTTGTTCGAGTAGTTACAGTTCCGGCCACGCCAGCCACTTCTCAGGTCGGGAGAGGTGCTCAGATTCCCGTCATCCATACTCTAGAGTAGGTGATGCAGGGACTTTAGAAAATGGGGATAATGGTAGCCTAGCCGGTTGCAGTTGCAGGCCCATGTGAGTCCCACTATGAGTGACGAGGAGTAGAAGAGACTAGAGAGGTTTGGGAGGATCAAGCCTCTAACATTTAGTGGGGCTGAGTCAGAGGAATGCCCAGCACTTCTTGGATAGGTTTTAGCAGATTCTTCGCACGGCGAGTATTCTGGAGACTAGTGGGTCTCATTTACTACTTTTCAGCTAATGGGGGCAGCCTTCAGATGGTGGGAAGCCTATGAGCAGAGTAGGCCAGCTGATGCTGCACCACTTTTATGGCACGAGTTCTCCATTCTCTTCTTGGAGAAGTTTGTGCCACTGACCCGCAGGGAGGAGTTGCATAGGCAGTTTGAGCAGCTACGCTAGGAGGGTATGTCCGTGACCCAGTACGAGATTAGATTTTCAGAGTTGGCTCATCCCGCGATCTGGTTGGTTCCCTCAGAGAGGGAGAGGATTAAGAGGTTCATTCATGGTATCAGCTATCAGTTTTGTGTTGTTATGACTCGGGAGAATGCATCAGGTGCTAGGTTCTACGAGGTGGTTCATATTGCTCAATGGCTAGAGTTGGTCCGTAGTCAGGAGCGTAAGGAGAGGGAGGCCAAGAGGCCTTATAGTTCGGGTGGTTTCAGCGGTGTTCCTTCAGGGGGCAATCCTACCATAACAGGGGTCGTCCTTATAGGCTGGCTCAGATGGCTCGCCTGGTTCATCATGGCGCATCAACTAGCCATGGTTCATTCAGTGCTCGGCCGGGTCGGTCATCCCTTAGTGCTCTCCCAGCTCAGAGTTCATTGCGTGCTCCATCGATTCAGGGTTCATCTGTGCTAGGTCCTTCTAGCAGTTACTCTAGTTCTCGAGGCCTGATTTAGTCTCCACCACCGGCTGGGAGTTGTTTCGAGTGCGGGGAGTTTGGGCATGTGTAGAGACAATGTCTCTATCTCTTTGGAGTCCAGTGCAGTAGAGGGGTCGGGCGGTGACTTCCGCCCCAGTTACTTTACCTCTCACTTAGCTAGCTCGAGGTGGGGCTCAGGCACCTATATGTCGCCCTAGAGGGGAGGCCTGTCAGGTGGTGGTCAGGCTCGATTCTATTCTATTCCTGTCTGACTAGAGGTTGTTGCTTTAGATACAAGTATTGTTACCATGTGCCATAGAGATGCTTCCACATTATTTGACCCTGGTTCTACTTATTCATATGTATCATCCTATTTTACTCGTTATTTGGATATGCCTCGTGAGTCCTTGGTTTCACTTGTTCATGTATCTACGCCGATGGGCGATACTATTGTTGTGAACCATGTGTATCGGTCGTGTGTGGTGATCATTGGAGGGTTAGAGACTAGAGTTGATATTTTTTTATTTAGTATGGTTGATTTCGACGTGATTTTTGGTATGGATTAGTTGTCACCATGTCATACTATTCTGGATTTTCACGCCAAGACCATGACATTGGCGATGCCGGGGTTGCCAAGGATCAAGTGGAGAGGTCTCTGGATTATGTTCCCAGCAGGGTGATTTAGGCCCAACGGATGGTTGGGAAGGGGTGTTTTTCATATTTGGCCTTGGTGAGATATCTTGGTGCTGATACTCCTACTATTGATTCTGTTCCGGTAGTGCGAGACTTTCTGGATGTGTTTCCTATAGACCTGCCAGGCATGCCACCCGACAGGGACATTGATTTTGGTATTGACTTGGTGCTGGGCAATCAACCCATTTCTATTCCTCCTTATCATATGTCACCAGTAGAGTTGAAGGAATTGAAAGAGTAGCTTTAGGAGATTCTTGATAAGGAGTTTATTTGGCCTAGTGTGTCACCTTGGGGTGCACCTGTTCTGTTTGTGAAGAAGAAAGATGGTGCTATGTGGATGTGCATCGACGATTGGCAGTTGAACAAAGTTACAATCAAGAGCAACTATCCTTTGCCATGCATTGATGATTTATTTGACCAGCTTCAGGTAGCGCTATGGTCACTATGAGTTTCTTGTGATATCTTTTGGGCTGACCAACGCCCCAGCAACATTCATGCATTTGATGAACAATGTATTCCAATCCTATCTTGATTCATTTATCATAGAAGTCATTGATGATATCCTGGTGTACTCGCGTAGCTAGGAGTAGCATGCCCATTATTTGAGGATTGTACTACAGAGGTTGAGTAAGGAGAAACTTTATGCCAAGTTCTCCAAGTGTGAGTTTTGGCTCATTTCGGCAGCGTTCTTGGGGCATGTGGTATCCTGTGAGGGGATTAAGATGGATCCAAAGAAGATGGAGGCGGTTCAGAGTTGGCCCAAACCGTCTTCAGCTACCGAGATTCAGAGTTTTCTCGGCTTGGCTGGATATTGTTGTCTTTTTGTGGAGGGTTTCTCGTCCATTCCAGCGCCTTTGACCAGGTTGACCCAGAAGGGTGCTCTATTTAGGTGGTCGAATCAGTGTGAGGAAAGCTTTCGGAAGCTCAAGACTGCCTTGACCACAACTCTAGTGCTAGTTTTGCCTTTGGCGTCAGGTTCTTATACTATGTATTGTAATGCTTCTCAGATTGGTATTGGGTGTGTTTTGATGCAGGAGGGTAGAGTGATTTCTTAAGCTTCGTGCCAGTTGAAACCCCATGAGAAGAACTACCCTGTTCATGATTTGAAGTTGGCAGCCATTATTCATGCATTGAAGATTTGGAGGCATTATCTCTACGGTGTGACTTGTGAGGTATTGACGGATCATCGAAGCCTCCAGCTCTTATTCAAACAAAAGGATCTAAATTTAAGGCGGCGGAGATGGTTGGCGCTGCTAAAGGACTACGATATTACCATTTTGTATCATCCTGGGAAGGCTAATGTGGTGGCTAATGCCTTGAGTAGAAAGTTGGTGAGTATGGGTACCCTTGCATTTATTCTTGTTGGTGAGAGACCGCTTGCATTAGATGTTCAAGCCTTGGCCAATCAGTTTGTGAGGTTAGATATATCGAAGCCTAGTCGGGTTCTAGCTTGTGTGGTTTCTCGGTCTTCCTTATATGATCGCATCAAAGAGCATTAGCATGATGATCCCCATTTGTTTGTCCTTAAGGACACGGTTCAACATGGTGATGCTAAGGAGGTTACTATTGTCGATGATGGAGTGTTGATGATGCAGTGTCGGATATGTGTGCCCAATGTAGATGGGCTACGTGAGTTGATTTTGGAGGAGGCCCACAATTCGCGGTATTCCATTTATCCGGGTGCCGCAAAGATGTATCAGGACTTGAGGAAACACTATTGGTGGAGGAGGATGAAGAACGATATAGTGGGGTTTGTAGCTTGGTGCCTAGTTTGTCAGCATGTGAAGTACGAGCATCAAAGACCGGGCCGATTGCTTCAGAGGTTTGAGATTCCAAAGTGGAAATGGGAGCGTATCACTATGGATTTTGTAGTTGGGCTCCCATGGACTTCGAGGAAGTTTGATGCTATTTGGATAATTGTGGATCGGTTGACCAAGTCCGTACATTTCATTCCTGTTGGGACTACTTATTCGTCAGAGCGGTTGGCTGATATATACATTCGCGAGATTGTTCGCCTTCATGGTGTGCCGGTGTCTATCATTTCAGATCGGGGCACTTGGAGAGCAGTGCAGCTAGAGTTAGGTACACAGGTTGATTTGAGTACAACATTCCACCGTTAGATGGACGGATAGTCTGAGCACACTATTCAGATATTGGAGGATATGCTAGGTACTTGTGCCATAGATTTTGGGGTTTCTTGGGATCAGTTTTTGCTGCTTGTAGAATTTGCTTACAACAACAACTACCAATCGAGTATTCAGATGGCTCCGTATGAGGCTTTGTATGGGAGACATTGTCGGTCTCCAGTGGGTTGGTTTGAGCCGGGTGAGGCTAGGCTATTGGGTATTAACTTGGTTCATGATGCTCTGGAAAAGGTTAAGTTGATTCAGGATCGGCTCCACACAACGTAGTTTAGATAGAAGAGCTACGTCGATCGGAAGGTTCGCGTTGTTGCCTACATGGTGGGAGAGAAGGTATTACTCAGAGTTTCACCCATGAATGCTGTTATGAGGTTCGGGAAGAAGGGCAAGTTGAGCCCTTGGTATATTGGGCTTTTTTAGGTGCTTGAGAGGATTAGAGAGGTGGCTTATAGGTTTGCATTGCCGCCTAGTCTATCGAGTGTTCGTCCTGTGTTTCATGTATCCATGCTCCGGAAGTATGTCGGTGATCCGTCTCATGTTTTGGATTTTTAGCACGGTTTAGTTGTTTGGAGATTTCACTTATGACATGGAGCCGATGGCCATTTTGGATCGGCATGTTCAAAAGTTGAGGTCAAAGAACATAGCTTCAATGAACGTGCAGTGGAGAGGTCACCCAGTCGAGGAAGCTGGGCGACTGAGCGGAAGATGCGGTGCAGATATCCCTACCCATTTGAGACTCCATGTATTATTCTAGACCCGTTCGATATTTGTTTATGAGGGAAAGAATGTAACGACCCAGCCGGTCATTTTCAGTGTTGTAGCCCCATTCCCCCATTTACTTCTTATTCTGTGCTCAATTGTTGTTATTTGACTTGCCGGTGGTGGTTGGTTCGGTTCTAGGGATGTTTCAAAATGAATTGGGACACTTAGTCCCAAGGCTAGAAGCTTAAGTTGAACGAATTGATCGGATGTTGATTTATGTGTAAACGACTGGGCAATGGAGTTTAGATGGTTCTGATAGCTCCATAAGGTGAATTTGGGCTTAGGAGTGTGTCCAGATATTGATTTGGAGGTCCGTAGGTGATTTTGGCTTGAAATGCAAAAGTTGGAAAACTAGAAGTTTAGAGAGTTGGGAAGTTTGACCGAGAGTTGACTCTGTGGTTATCGGGCTTGGATTTTGGTTCCGGAAGTTGGAGTAAGTCCGCTGTTTCATATATCACTTGTGTGCAAAATTTGAGGTCAATCGGATTTGATTTGATATGTTTCAGCATCGATTGTAGAAATTGGAATTCATTAGTTTTCATTAGGCTTGAACTGGGATGCGATTCATGTTCTTGATGTTGTTTGATGTGATTTGAGGCCTCGACCAACTTCGTATGGTGTTTAGGACTTGTTGGTATGTTTGATTGAGGTCCCAAGGGCCTCCGGTGGATTTCGAATGGTTATCATGTTGGAATTGGGACTTAGAAGATTTATGATGTTGCAGGTCTGGTTTCCTTATATGCAATCTCGTGGGTTGGTTCCCGATCACGTAGGCTTATTTTGGGCAGCTGGGATTCTGCACTATGCGGTCACATGGGAAAGTCTGCGATCATGAAGCTTTGGCCATCTGTGCATCGCGAACGTGTGGGTTAAGTCGTGTTAGCGTAGAGGAAAGGATGGAGCTGGGGATTTCACGCGATGTTCTATGCGATCGTGTGGGGCTGTCCGCGGTAGGTCAGGGATGTTTGGTCTTCGCGTTCGCCCGGGTCTGTGTACGTGCGCGTAGAGTTAATTCTTGGCAGCTTAGTTTTTGTGCTTCGTGATCGCAAAGCATTTTTCGCGATCGCGAAGGAGGACATCTAGGCAGAATATAAAATATCAAAAACGAGGGTTTGAGTTATATTTCACAATTTGATTTTGGGAGCTTGGATTAAGGTGATTCTTGGATAGATTTTCAAGGGTATGATTGGGGTAAGTGATTTTAACTCAGATTTGTTAAAATTACATGAATATATCTTTGATTTCATAATTTAATTAGTGTTTTCGACTGAAAATTTGGAAAATTATAGAAATTTCCTAGGCTTTAATTTGGGAATTTGAAGGTTGAGTTGTGATCGGATTTGAGTAATTTTTGAAAGAACTCGTGGGTGAATGGGCGTTCAGATATTGTAACTTTTGTTGGATTCCGAGACGTGGGCCCGAGGTTGATTTTTTGAGTTAACTTTTTGACTTTTGCTTGCGAACTTAGATGTATTATGTGGAATGGATTCCTATAGCTAGTGTTGATTGTATCGAGTTGTTTGTGGCTAGATTCGAGTCGTTCGGAGGCCGATTCACAAGGAAAGGGCTTGGTGGAGTAGAGATTTGCACGGTTTGAGGTAAGTAACACTTCTAAAGTTAGTTCTGAGGGTATGAATCCCTGAATTACGTGTTATGTGATTGATGTTGAGGTGACGCACATGCTAGGTGACGGGCGTGTGGGCGTGCCACATAGGAATTATGACTCGGTCGATTTCCTCAAACCATGTAGTCATATAACTTGTTTTTCTCACGTATTTCCCCATGTTTTAAAGAAATTGAGCTATGATTCGTGTTAGAAATCATGCTTAGGCTATATGCGGGTATTGTGGGACCCGCAGAAGTCGTGTTGCGGTTGAATTATTCGCTTAATTTGCAGTTATGTACTCAGTCAGATCTTTCATTTACTTATCATATCTCAGTCTCTATTGCTATTGATTGATACATCATATCATCATTTTTTGGGGCGATTATCATGATACTTGTAAGCCCGAGAGACTGGAGAGATTGATGACTGAGTGAGGACGAGGGCCTGATTGTGAGGATGTTTATGGGATTGAGCTGCATGCCGCAGCAGGCTTTATTGATTCATGCCATGATTGGCTTATTATAGCGCTTGGGCAGGATATGCCCTTCCGGTGTCTGACTCACCAGCAGTGAGCACAGGTACCTACTGTGTACGAGTGCGAGTGCCAGTGCGAGTGCAAGTGCGAGTACCGAGTGCGAGTGACGAGAGCGAGTGCAGAGTGATTAGGAGGATTGAGTGACTGTGAGGAATGAGAGAATGGGAGGACTGAGTGAATTGATACTCCAAGAATATGCATATGATTTTTATCATTGTGTTGCATTATAGTTGGCATGCATCATTGACATGTAGATATTGAGATGTATCGTTCCTCATTTCAGTCGCAATTGGGATATTATATTTGTTTTGAGCTTAACTTTTGAACTTGAAAGCATGTCTACATTTCTGCAGATCCAGGTACTTCCGGGTACGGTGGTTGTTGATTTTGGAGCTCTATCAGTTAGGAGATACTCGAGGTAGCTGCTTTGACGTCTGTAGACCTTGTCTCTCCTCCTTTAACTATTAGTTATATTTATACTGGTCTACCTTTCTAGAGAGTGTTTGAAAGTGACACCTGGATTTTGGGGAATATTGTACTGTTTGAAAGTGACACCTGGATTTTTGGGAATATTGTATTGAGTCGCAGTATTTTCTTATTATTATTTATGAGATTTTTTTTCTCTTGAACTTATATTATTATGTTTTTCAAATTTAAAATGCGTGGTTTTATTGTGAGTGTCGGCTTGCCTAGTTTTGCAATAGGCGCCATCACGACATATGAGATTTGGGTCGGGACATTCTAGCTACGAATGCTACGGAAAAAAATATTGTGGCTAAAGTGTTTAGCCACGAAAATTTTTATATTTAGCTATGACGTACTTCATAGCTATCTATGCATAATGTTGTAGTGGAGGTAAAAGAAGCAAGAATTATAAATGATACCTGCTATAACCTGTACAATTTCATAAATTTAACAAGTACAAAACAATGATGTAATTAGGTCATAAAGCACATAAGGAGCCCTTTGTGTGTGTGTGCGGGGCAATTACTCAATTTCTCAGTTCAGCCAATGATATAGCCTATCAAGATGATATGCAAATAAATCAGGTAATTAACCATGGAAATTGAAAGTAAAGATGAAATGCAAATCCAGACAAACACTGGCCAGACTTTCCTCAATCTCTCTATATCTGTACCAAACTACTGATCAATTTTCCTCAATATCCGCGTGTACACCATCAAGAGAGAAACCTGAGAGGGTGACCCTAGGAAGATTGATCCATATCAATATGCTGCACTGAAAACTCACATACCGATAATATCAATATATGGATTCGAACGGACAACTCACGTGCCAATACTATCAACCACGACACGGGAAACTCACGTGCCAAGAATCACAATTCGCCTAGCGTGGTCATAGGCTACCAGTCAGACCATCACTCATAGAAGCAAATATACGAGAATACATGTATATTATCAACAATTATCAAGTTTCATACTCCGGGACTAGTATAACTAACATGCTATAGTGTAGGCATGTGCAATGTGTGCTATCACAGCTAAAATAGACAATTTCATCAGGAAATAGTAGATTATCAGGTTCTATCTGGAAAATAAGCTTAATGAAATCTCAAATGTGGTACAAATAGCTCACAGAGGGCACAAATAGGAGAAACATCCCAGCTTGAGCTTAGAAATCAAATCAAGGCAGGTCATAGCCTAATCACTACCCCTAACATGTAAATAGTATCCTGATGCACGCATATGGGCTCAACCCCACATAGCATCAAAAATATTTCAGGCAACTAGTGTCTCAACCATGTTTAGATAAGATACTTACCTCAAGCAAGCCAAATAAATCCGCTAACAAGCCCTTCCCGCAAGTATCAACCTCCGAGAGATCTAAATCTGGTCAAAATAACGCAATACCATCAATAAAAGTCATAGGAAATGATTCCAAAAGTCAAAGCTAAGATCTTTAACTCAAAATCAAAAATTCAACCCAAAAAGCCAACCCTGAGCCTGCACCACGAAACCTGACAAAATTCACAAATTTCGAACACTCATTCCATTACGAGTCCAACCATATCGAAACCATTCAATTCCAACCACAAATCAACCCTCAAATCCTCAAATTTCACTCTCCAATGACAGTCACCGAAATCCCTAAATTTTACCTCAAACACACATAAACTAGGTGTAAAATTAATGGGTAATCAATATGTAATAGCAAAATCGAATAACCACCACTTACCTCTTCAATTGGGATGAGAAATACTCCAAATATCGCATTAAAATGAGTTCCACAATTCCAAAAATGAGAAAACAATGAAACCTTTGGTTTTAATATCCTGTCCAGCATTTTCGCTTCTACAGACCCCAAACTCGCACCTGCGATACCGCTTTGGTGATTAAATCCATGCTTCTGCAAAACCAACTTAAATCCCGACCTTTCGCTTCTATGGATTGATTCCCGCTTCTACGGGTTTGCTCCTGCAAAAATACTTTTGCATTTGCGATGCAGGCCCATCCAGCCACTTCGCTTCTGCGGACCTTCCCTTGCACCTGCGTACGTGCTTCTGCGCACCTACGTCCGCTTCTGCAGACTCCCTTTCCTCGCTCACCTTCCGCACCTGCGGTGTGTTGTTCGCATATGGAGACTCTTCCCTGAAGCTCCCAACTTTGCTTTTGCGAACTTCAAGCCAAACCTGCGGCTTCGCATTTGCGGCCAAGCCCACCACAAATGTGATTTCACCAGAAGTCACTAGCCCTCAGTATGCTTTAAGTCCAAACTTGATCCGTTAACCATCCGAAACTCCCCTGAGGCCCCGGGGACCCCATTTAAATGTACCAACAAGTCCTAAAATACAATACGAACTCGCTCGAAGTCTCAAATCACACTAGACAACACCAAAACCACAAATCGTACATTGATTCAAGCCTAATGAACTAATAAACTTCCAACATCTAAACTAATGCCGAATCACATCAAATAAATTCTGAATGACCTAAACTATTTCACGCTAGTCCCAAATGACACAACAGACCTATTCAATCTCTCAGAACAAAAATTCAAAATCGATATCAATAAAATCAACTCTTGGTCAAACCTCTCAACCTTCTAATCCTCCAACTTACGCCCAAAAGTCTCAAACCAACGTATGGACCACCAAATCAACGTTCGTACATATGCCTAAATCTGAAATCACCATATGAAGCTATCGGAACTGTCAAAACTCCATTCCGAAGTCGTCTGCACAAAATTCAAACTCCGGTCAACCCTTCCAACTTAAGATTCCAACCTTGGAACTAAGTGTCCCATTCACTCCGAACATCCCCGAAATTAAACCAACCACCCCTAGTAAGTCATAAAATCACAAATTAGTATAGAAGAAGCAATAAACAGGGGAATGGGGCTACAATAGACAAAACGACTAGCCGGGTCTTTATACATCTCATAAATGCATCGTATGTGGTATACATGATAGGTGAATGGGCCCATATTCACTTTTAATATTTTCAGCATTCACGGAATCCAATCACAATTTTAGTTGGTCTATTAATTAATGAGAAAAAGCAATATAAGAGAATTTGTAAAGAACTTTCAAGTTCTTTAATATTTACCCATGTTAATTCTCTTTTATTTTTACACATCATACTTATATTAACATGGCTAAATTAATTACAGCAACTGGATAAATTATTAATATTGATAAACTTCAGGTTTACATAACAATGTGTGCAATTATCAATAAACTCCAAGTTTATTATGATATGAGTTTTTATATCAATAAGCGTCTTCTTTATTGTGACATTCTTTTATTTGTGTAGCATACATATTACCCCGCTACAAGTTGTAGTAATAGAGTATATTAAATCTTTCCTTTATTTATAGTCTCAATATAACCAAATACTTTCACGAATACTTTAGTAATTCAATAAGTTTCTTTAAGATATACTACAAAAACAATACCTTATTGATAATCAATTTTATTTCTCCAAAATAGTAATAATTGGCTCTTCCAGAGCTCTCAATTAATTTTATACTACCACATATTTCTCAATATACATATGGTGAATATCTCTTTCAAGGAGAAAGTTATACCATTATGGTCATGGTTAAAATCATTATAGGCAAGATACGTTGCTTCCATTACTGTTGCCTAGTAATAATCACATTGCTATTATATTTTGGCATAATCACAATAGGTACGTGATGAATGACCATTCATGTCATAATAATGAAATTATTTTCTTATTTCATCTCAAACTTCCTTCTAGAGGTGAGTGTGGTATATTCACTATCACTAGCACGTTCATACTCTTTCAAGAATGAATATGTATTCATAAATCACATGTTGTCACATTCACATTATGAATGGACCATAATCATCTGTATGTGCTTTAAAAAATCTCATGTCAAGTCAATAACAAATATTACTTTCACAAAGTGAAGGATTAGTTTGAGAATTTTTATTGTTCTCATTACCACATTGATGACGATTATAATTTCGTCTATTGTCACGTCACATTCATTCATACTTTCACGGTAATAATTTTGTCTTCGTTTAGACTTCACATCTTGCTACCACATTCTCTTAAGGGAACGAAATGAAGCAAATTCAATGGGACGAATTTTCACTTCTTGTGCTCACAATCATACATAAATTTGATCATGGCAAGACATAAAAATTTTACCACCTCGATTGTTATAATTTCTTACAAAATCTATTAGAGTTATAATCAAAATTTTCTTTGCTTGTATTTATTATTAAATTATAGAATTTCAAGAATTTAAAAGAGAAAAATAAGGTAAAATACTTATCTTAAATCTAGAATTTATTCTTGAAGGACATTCAAGAAACAATTGACAATTATGCTCAATACTATGTACAAGTTGAGCACTACACGTATCCCAAAGCCTGGTGACCAAAGCATATGCCTAGTATAGGAATATCAATGCATTCACGCAAGAGCCTCATGCAAATCCTATATCTTCTCTCCACGGGTGATTTAATTTATCAAACATTAGACCACCAATTAATAGTATATCTATTAATTAAAACAACCACCCTCCACTCAATTGGTTGGAGTCCCATGCTGATAACGTGTTATAAAACAATAAATAAAAAAGAAGAGTATTGTAGAGAAAAGTACAGAGATAATTCGTATTGATTTGGGGTTAATTATAATGGAATAGTACCCGTAATGACCCGACCGGTCGTTTTGAGTATTTGCATTCAGTTCAGCTATTTGAGGTCACAGATAGCTTTACATGGTGTATTATGACTTGCGTGCATCGTTGATTTAGATTTTCGAGTGGTTTAGAATTGATTTATAAGGATGACTCTCACTTGGTAAGCTTGAAGTTGAAAGATTTGACCAAGTTTGAATTTTGTGTATTAGACATCAAATCGGAGTTTTGATTGTTCGGTAGATCTGGATGGTGATTTTGGACTTGGGCATATGCCCGAATTTGCATTTGGATGTTTCTAGAAGGTTTCGACACAATTTGGCGGATGTTGGCAATTTAAATGTTTGGAATTTTCCTAAATTTGACCATGGTTTGACTTTAAGGCTATCGACTTCGGATTTTGGTTTTGGCACTTGGAATAGGTCCATTTCGTCGTTTGAAACTTGTCTGCAAAAATTTGGTGTCATCTGGAGTTGGTTTGATGTGGTTCGGACGCTTGGTTGCAATCTAGAAGTTCTTGAAGTTCATTGTGATTTTCATGCGTTTGGTATCTGATTCGTGGTTCTAAATGTTATTTTGGTATTTTGACCGTGAGAACAAGTTTGTATGATATTTTTAGGCTTGAGTGGATGTTTGGTTTGGAGCCCTGGGGGTTCAGGAGAGTTTCGGATTGATTTTGGATTGGTTTTGTTTAATTTAGAGTGTTGGTGAGAATTCCATTGTAACTGTGATGTTTTAGTCGCAAATGCGACAACCGCATTTGCGAGGTCATCCTCTCTTTTGCGAATTTGGGTTTCTGGTGAAGGGACCTCGCATTATACGAGGATTTGTTTTGCATTTGCGAATACTAGGTGGCCCGCTTTTGCAAGATAGTTGTCGCTTTTGCAACGAGCTGCTGGGTGGAAAAGCTTCGCATTTGCGAAGTTTTGTGTCGCAAATGCGACGTTAACAGTACCGGCTGGGATCGCTTTTGCGATCCTTTTTTTGCCAATTGCGAGGGCCACATTTGCAAACCCCAGGTCGTAAATGCGACATCTACAGCTGGTGTATAGCTGAGCACTTCAGGACTTAGCTTCATTTTATCATATTTTAAACCCTAGACTCGATAGGAGGCGATTTTTGTGAAGAGATTTTCACACCAAACTATTGAGTAAGTGATTCTAATCAATTTCCAACTATATTTCTTGATTATATATTAGATTTAACATCAAATTTATGAGAATCAAAGAGGAAACTTGGGGATTTTTGTCAATGATTTAGAAAATGAAGATTAGAGTTTTGAGAGTTAATTGGACCCGAATTTGAAAACAAAACATATATATGGACTTGTGGGGTTTTGGTTAGTCAAGACCGACCCTTGGACCCGGGTTTTGATCGGGCGGGCCCGGGTTGACTTTTGTTGACTTTTTGGGAATTGTATAAAGATCATAGCTTTATTAATTGGTATTGACTTCTCTTCCATTGTTTGATATTTTTAAGTCATTTTGGCTAGATTTGAGCCGAGCGGAGGTGAATTTTAAGAGGAAAAGCTATTTTGAGTAGTGATTGGGCCTAATTGAGGTAAGTATCTTGCCTAACTTTGTATGGGAAAACTATCCCTTGGGATTGTGAAACGACCCGGCCGGTCGTTTTGAGAGTTGTTTCCCTGTTTCCCCATTTACTACTCATTTTACGCTTTACAATTGTTATGTGACTTGCCAGGGGTAGTTGGTTCTGGTCCGGAGAGGTTTCACAATGAATTGAGACGCTTAGTCTCAAGGTTGAAAGCTTTAGTTGAAAAGGTTGACCGAATGTGGACTTATGTGTAGACAACTTCGGAATGGAGTTTTGATGGTTCCGTTAGCTCCATTGGGTGATTTTGGACTTTGAAGCGTGTTTGATTGTGATTTGGAGGTCCATAGTGGAATTAAAGTTGGAAATTTTAAAGTTCGACCGAGAATGGACTTTGTGGAAACCAGGCTCGGATTGGGATTCCAGGAGTTGGAGGAGGTCTGTGGTGTCATTTGTAACTTGTGTGCAAAATTTGAGGTCAATCGGACGTGATTTGATAGGTTTCAGCATCGTTTGTGGAAGTTAGAATTCCTTAGTTTTAATTAGGCTTGAATTGGGGTGATATTCGTGTTTTTGATGTGGGTTGAAGGCTCGACTAAGTTCATATCATGTTTTAGGACTTGTTGGTTTGCTTTGTTGAGATCTCAGGGGCCTCGGGTCGACTTTGGATGGTTAACAGATCGAAAATGAGACTTAGCGCATTGCTGAACTGGGAGCCTTCTGGTGTGATTGCACCTGCGAGGGTCTTGGCCGTAGGTGCGGCTGGACTGGTGCAGAAGCAAGATTGGTCTAGCTTTGGGTGAATTGCAGGTCCAGAAGGAGGAGCGCACCTGTGAGTCCGCAGAAGCAGAATCGTGGTCGCTGGTGCGGAATTCGGAACTTGGCTTTGGGCGCGCAGAAGCGGACACGGGGCCATAGGTGCGGTCTCGCAGGTGCGAAACCTTGGCTACATAAGTGGTAGGTTAGGAGTTGAGTGTAAGTCCACAGGCACTGTTCCCTGATTGCAAAAAATGTGCCGTAGAAGCGGCTAAATGAACCACAGAAGCGGAGCCACTAGCAGTGCATATATATTTTTTTTCTGAGTTTATATTTTTATTACTGAAATTAAAGTACAACAATGGAGGGGGACATAAAAAATACCTCCCAAAAGAGAATGTCTGTACTATTAGTCATTCTAAGGTGATGACTAATTGTACCTAGAAAGTAGTAGGGGGTTAGACCTAAGATGATGTAACAATTGTCTATTTGATAATAGACATTCATCTGCACAAAAATAATGTGAGTTTCTTCTAGGTCATCTACACAAAAAAGTACATGTATTTCTATTTCTACTAAGTTAAAAGGGAATTTTCTCCCTACTATGTGCTTCTGACATCTATATATAAGATGTTGCAAAAGAGTAACAAAAAGGCATGAGCTATCTTCAACTTTGCTTTGACAAAAGCCAAGTTGAAGATAGCTGTCACAAAGTATCTTGTTTCTGAACATCAGTGTTGCTTGTGTTGTTTGTTGGGCAGTTTTCCAGTTGCTGTTGTTGAAGCTGGATATGGTGTGTGTTATTGGATGATGTTGCTATTGATGATTGTTTGATTCTCTGCATCTGAGGGGGAGTACTGCCTGTTCTTGTGGCTGGACACTCAGCTATAATGTCAATGAGTTTTGAAGTGATCTGCTCTGATTGTTGTTGTTCCTGGATGAGTGATTCTTCTGCTGGCATTCTATGAACTCTACTGCTGTGTTTTGAAGCTGCTGCTGTTTTGCTTTATTTCTGTGTTTAATCCTTGTTCCTGTGCTTCTTTGAGTTAAATGGAGTTTTGTGAATTATGAGGGCTGGAGTCTATGTTTTTGTAACTTGAAGCTCCTGCTGCATTGAGTTATGTATGTGCTTATCCTTGCTCCTCTGCTGCTTTGTGTAGATTGGATGTCTATGGAATATGAGTGCTGGAGGGATCCGTGATTGTTGAATTGGATTGTTATTGCTCTTGCATGTGTGCTTCTGCTGCTGATACTTTGCTGGCTGAGTTTCTATGTCTTTAAGCTGCTGCTGATGTGCTTTATGCCTGTGATGGCTGTTGGCTCTGTGGATTGCTGATGTGTTGCTGAGTGAAGCCAGGTTTCCAATATTGCAATGCGGCATGGAATGTCCAAGATGATTGTTGTAGTTGCAACTGATTGAGCACCAAGGGTGCTAATACCACACCTTGCAACTGCAGCAATAATCCGGACCATTTCCAGCTGCTTACAGTATTGTGGAGGGTGCTGGGTTCAGTGGTGAAAATGAAAATTATGTTGCTGCTTTTTTGGGATTTTGTCTGCTGCTGATGATATGGCAATTGTCTTTGTTTTGCATGCTGACTTGGGTGTTTTGTGGTCCTATAATCTTCAGGGTGATGCCTCTGTTGATTGTCTGTTAGGAATGCTTCTGGCTGCTGTAGTTGCTGCAGGCAATGTGACTGGCAGTCAATGTTGTTGTTTCTGCTAAGTTGTGTGATGACTGAATACTAGTGCCTTATAGTGACAGGGGGTGTCCATCTTGCTGCTGCTATTATTTAATAGTGTGCTTGCTGAGTTGCTGTGTTGTATGCTAGTAAGGGGGATCCATGATAATTGCGGTAATTGCAATAGATTGAGCATTAGAAATTCTATTGTCACACATTGCAATTGCAGCAATGATCTGGCCTCCTCTAAGCTATCTGCAGAGTTGAGAGGTATGCTGAGATTATGTATGTGTGTTTGCTCATATTGGTTGGAGTAGTTGGGATCCAGTCTACTAAACAAAGAGGCAATGTAATGACACATTGCTTCTTCAGTAGTAAGCTGATCCTTCACAGTTATCAACATTTCGCTGCTGCTTGCCTCCAAGGTGCTGGTGGCAAGAGATGTGAGCAAGTTTTGATGGCAGCCCTTGTCAACATTTCCTGCAAGAAAGAACATCATGTTAGATTGGATCCACTTCTGCAGTTTCTCCTTATTACAGATTTGTGATGATGCTTATGGTGGAAGCCCTGGTATAACAGTGTGCCTGCACCCAAAAGTACACTGATTATGTGAAATCCTGCATCCACTATCATAGGCTTCTTGCTGATGTCCTGCTTTAGTGAGTGGCTGCTTTTTTGATATGTCACATGTGTGGTGCTGTTCCATGGCACACTATACGTCAACAGTTGGTGTGGAGGTCTCAAGCCTTTGCAGCAGTTGTTGTTGCTCCATTGGCAGTGTTGGCAAGGTTGTGCTCCAGTTCTTCTTTCTTGGTGCTGGATTTTCAGTGATAACCTCCAGATTCTCCTGCCTGCATGAGTTAGTTGATGTGATGATCCATAAGGTTAGCTGTTCCTGTGTTCCCTGCAAGAAAAGAAGAATAGTTAGTGTAGAGCCACTGCTCCATTCTTTCTTCACCACTGCTGCTTTGCTTTCCACCACGTTTCTTTTCCTTTGGCAGTGTTACTGCCCCTTGTTTCCTGCCACTCTTACTCTTAGGTATGGACGTTGACTCTTATCACTGTTGATTAGTCTTCTACTTTGTACATCCAAATCATCAAAACAGTAGCATTCCATAGGTCCAATGTCCAGAGCATAGTTGGCCAGATGGTCTGCCACTTTGTCGCCTTCTCTGAGTGTGTGTGTTACTGTTATGTTGTATCTTGCCATCAATTCTTCGATCTCTGAAACTGTTTTAGCAATGGACCATGGCACTCTCCATTCTCCCTTTATACTTTTCAATAGCATCATTGAGTCAGTGTGAAGGTCTCTGAGGGTGTAGTCATTGTGAACACAGAATCTCAAGGCCTCTACCATTGCCTGTGCTTCAGCTTCTGTGTTTGTGCCTTCTTGAATTTCTTTACTGCATGCATATATGATATCTCCCTTCTCATCTCTCAATAAGAAGCCAATGGAAGTTCTTCATGGATTACCTCTAGAGGCTCCATCTGTGTTAACCTTAATCCACCCTTGATTGGGGAATTCCCAAAGTACCTCTGTGTACTTCAGAGTGGGGGTATATTGTTCAATCAAAATGATTGTATCAGGCTATTTATGTGGGATGTTGTGTATATCTGGCTTTCTAAATTTGATGAGTAGCTGAAGAGTAGAATTGATCTGGTAGATTACTCTACTGATAGTGACCGTATCTCTGTGTCTGTAACTGTTTCTTCTCTTCCACAACTCCCATACAATCACTGAAGGTAAGGCCTGCATTTCTGGTTTCAGTCGATTGACCACATCTGCAGTCCAGCATTTGGTCACTGCTTGGTGCAGTGTGATTCCCTCTATGTCAATTCCTGCATAACTAAGGAAATACCTCCACACTTTTTTTGCAGCATATGAAGTGAAGAAAAGATGTTTTCTTGTTTCTTCTTGTGGTTTTGCACAGCAACATCATTTAGAGGCCATATGGTAGTCCAGTTTTTTGAAGAAGTCATCAAGTGGTATTCAGTTTCTCCATAATTTCCTCATGAAGAAAGCAACCTTGAATGGCAGTCTTTTCACCCAAATGTTTGTGTAAACATTATAAGGATGCTGCCTCTTTCTCAAATATTCCCAAGCTGATTTAACGGTGAAGTCACCACTGGTTTCTAGCATCCATATTGGTTTATCAAGTGCATCAATGGAGGCTGGTGGTTTAATGTTCTCCAGTATGTGTGCAGCAAGTTCAAGTGGCAGTATCTCTTTGATCTTCTCCTCATCCCAGTAACCTTCATACACCACATCCTGAATGTTTTGTATAGTTTCATAACATATAAAATCAGGTGGGGTGACAAAATATAAAGTCCTAGTCCAGTCCAATTTTCAAACCAGAATAGAGAAGATCCCATCTTAGGTTGCCAACAGATTTGGTGTTCTATAATGTTTCCGCAGTCAATCATTTTCCTCCATATGTGAGAACCACCTCTTCATGGTACTATTATAGGATTGAGTTTATTACAGTACTTTTGGCTCATAAATGCACTCCACAGACTTGGTTTTGTTCTAAAGTTCTACCATAGCTTGCAAAACAATGTTGTTGACATGTCATGTAGAGATATGAAACCTGCACCACCTTCCTCACATGGCAAGCAAAAGGTTCTCCATGATGCCCAGCGCCTGCTTGGGTTTCCCACAGAGTTATGCCAGAAGAATTGTGCAATTATCTTGAGTAGTTTATTGATCACACAGGATGGGGGGTTTATTGCAGAGAGGAGGTGTATAGGCATGCTTTGTAACACATGTGTATTAAGCACTGCCCTTCCCCCTATGGAGAGTAGTTTCCCTTTCCAGTTTTGCAGTTTATCCATCACTTTTTGTATGAGACCTTGGTAGTAATCCATCTTTCTCCTCATGTAGAAGACTGGACATCCAAGGTAAGTAAAAGGGAAATGTTGCCTCAGTATTCCTGTGATTTTTTGCACATTGTCAATTACCTGCGTATGAGGTGGAATGATGCATATAGACAGCAGACTTGTTCTTGTTTATCAGTTGCCCTGAAGCATTTTCATAGTTAGTCAGCAGTTCCATTATCAGCTATAGTGAAGTGGCATCTGAGGAGGAAAAGATGATAGTATCATCAACATATTCTAAGTGGTTTATCTTGGGACTCCATTTAGGCAATCCAAATCCACATAAATACAGATTGGAGTGTAGAGCATTGAGTCCTCTAGACATAGCCTCTGCTACCAGTATAAAGAGGGCAGGTGATAGAGGGTCACCTTGCATGACTCCCGTTATGGATTTAAAGAAGCCATGTGGCTCTCCATTGATCAGTTCGAAGTACCAATTGTTTTCCACGATCCCCTGTATCATGCCAATGAATTTATCCTCAAATCCCATCCTTCTCAGAACCTTTGTCAAGATGATACATGACAATCTATCATATGCTTTTGTCATGTCCAGTTTGAGTACTACATTTGGACCTGCTTTAGTTCTCAAACGAATGTCTGTTATAATTTCTTGAGTTGACAGCACCATTTTCCACTATGCTTCTGCCTTTTATAAAACCAGCTTGTTCTTCAGAGATTAGCTTTGGTAAAATGTTTACCATTCTGCCATGAATCACTCTAGAGAAGATTTTATTACTGAAGTTGCTGAGACTAATTGGTCTCATATCTGAGAAGGTTAGTACCTCCTTCTTTTTTTGGTAGGTAACACCAGGTTTGCGTGTGTTATACTCTTGGGAAGAGTATTTCCATTGACGACTTCTTTCACCATATCCACTATGTCATTCTCAATTATGTCCCAACATAATTGGTAGAAGCTCCCATTGAAACCATCAGGTCCACCAGCACTTTCTGTATTAAGTCCAAACACTGCTTGCTTGATTTCTTCCTTTGTTGGTTGCTACATTAGTAAAGCATTATCTGTGCTTTACACCAATGTAGGAACATGATCCAGGATTCTGAATATTGTAGGGATGTTTGCCTCATGGAACTGAGCTTTGAAATAGTTAATTGCTTCCTCTGCTATTTCTTTATTCTCTTCTAATCATGTGCCCTGACTGTCCTGTATTCTCTTCAACTGTAATCTCTTCCTTCTTCCATTCACCTGTGCATGAAAGAACTTTGTGTTTATGTCTCCATCTGTGAACCATGTCATACCAGAATTTTTCTTCCAGAATTCCTCCTCTAAGGTCAAATATCTGATCAAGTCAGCCTGTACCCTTTGCAGCCTTGTTCTGTTCTGTGCAGTAGGTTGCAGCTCAAATTGTGCTTCATGCACTTTTACCACATCCTCCAAGCTTGCTCTTTGTTGAAAGATGTATCCATATGTTTCTTTACTCCATGTTGATTGGGCTCTTTTCAACTTCTTCAATTTGTGATTAAATAATAGGAAAGGATCCCCTATAAAGTCTTCTTTCCAGTGTTCCTTTACCACATCTTTGAAATAATGGTGTTTTATCCAGAAATTGAGGAATCTGAAAGATTTCTTTGTAGGTGTAGTATTTTGGTTATTAGTTAGTAGCATGGGACAGTGATCTGACCCTATCTTTGGCAAGTGAGTGAATTCCAATCGTCCA
The DNA here is from genome assembly GCA_002018475.1 of Nicotiana obtusifolia. Taxonomy (NCBI): domain Eukaryota; kingdom Viridiplantae; phylum Streptophyta; class Magnoliopsida; order Solanales; family Solanaceae; genus Nicotiana; species Nicotiana obtusifolia. Next base: position 77,434 of record MCJB01002825.1, on the reverse strand, counting down.
GCCTTTTGAAAATTTAATCGTCCTTTGCTCTCCCATTCAACCATGTATATATGCTGCCCTTAAAGCCAAGTTCAGAGAGATTGCAGGTGTTAATGCAGTGTCTAAAGTCTTCAACTTCATTTAGAGATACTAGGAGTCCTCCAAACTTCTCTTCCTCATCCCATATCACGTTGAAGTCACCTTCTACAAGCCAAGGTACTGACATGTCTCTGGCAAGATTGTACAGACTATCCCACAGCTCAATTCTTTTAGTAGCATCACATTTTGCATATACAAAAGTGACAATGAATGAAGAGTGTAACTCCAGATTTGTCAGTTGCATTGTTAATTGTTGTTCCATGTCATTTATTATCTCTACTCCATGATCATCATCCACAAATACCCATATCTTGTTTGAGACATTGGCATAGCACTTAGGCATTCCAATCTTCCTTCTGTACCTCTCCAGTTTTTTAAATTTCTGCTTAGGTTCCATGATCCCAATGAATTGAAAGTGGTGTTGTATGTGCATGTTGATCAATCTCTCAAAAGCTTGCTGAGTGTCGACCGACCTTATATTCCACATGATTACATTCATGATTGAGTGTGGGATTTAGATAGGATGCTCCTTGTTTGGACCCCAGACACTGCACTTTGGTTGTCCTTGACATGCTTTTTCTTGCCTCTTTTAGCTGATTTCCTTGCATCCATAAACTTTGGTGATATATCTGCTTGTCTTGCCACATTGATGAGGTTTTGAATGGTAGATTCCTCATCATGATCCCATCCTGTTTCTGTTGTATGTTCTTCCTTTTCAGTAGCTTCTCTGTGTTCTGTCAATTGTGTATTGGGGTCTGCTTGGATTAGTCCTGTGGTCTTTGTTATGTGACTCAGCTATCCTTTGTTGGCAGTGTCCTGATGTGACGTAGCAGCTACCTCCCCATTGTGTTGTGTAATCCTACCTTCATCAGGTGGATTGATCATTTTCCCTGTAAGCTTTCTGCTCTCAATTAGCCTACCTATGGATTGACTATTAGCTTTCTTTCCTCTAGAAGTCTGAACAACAGGACCTTTGAGCTTTGGCTTTGTAAGAATGTTGGGCAGACTCACTTCCAAAGTTGTGATCTCATTGTTGGCTATTGAAACATCCTTATCATTATTCTTGATTTGAGGGTCTTCCATTTTGCCTTGTTGCTTTGACTTGCCATTTAAACTTTGTACATTTAGTTCTTCTTCCTCATCAGTTCAATCTTCATCACTTCCCATGCTATCTGATACTGCTTCTTCTTCTTATCCTTCTTCTACTTGTTCACTCCATGCTTGCCTTCACTGAGTTGAATTCTATCAGCTTCATTTACCTCAGGTATCAGAATCTCTTGACATGCTTGGTTTGTTGTGACATTGTTGACAAAAGCCTTGTTGACCCAATGTCCTGTTGATTCTTTGATTTCAGTTGCTAGTGCTTTGTCTCCACTACCAGTTACCTCTGCTTGTGTCTTAGTAATCTGTAGTGGCTTGCTAGTACTTGGAGTTGAAGTTAATTGTGCTGCCATTGAGGCATGTGTACTTCCTCTCATTGCTTTTTCAACTATAATTAGTTGATTGTCTTCATTGGCTCTGCTCTGCTCCATTTCTAGTGCTGCAAACTTGTTGTTTGTCTGATCTTTCTGCATATCTGTATTAGCTGGTTTTAATGTTACTCCACCTTTGGATTGATCTGCTATTTGTTTGTCTTTTCTTTGAGTTTGATTGACCTCCTTCCATTGTAAACCGGTATTGCCAACTACTTTACCACTTGATAGGATTATGAGAGGTGCTGTTTCTTTTTCCTTTTCCTAAAATTTCTGCTTCTCACCAGAATTTTCATTCAGCAATTCAGGATGAAGCTTCCAACATTCTAACATGTCATGGCCCTGTAGCTTGCACTGTTTGCAGTATTTGTGTATGAAATCATACTGAACTTTAACCCATTCAGTTCTTATGCTCCCTGTAGCTTCATTCTCAATATCCACACGGACTTTCTTTGTAATTCAGTTACCAAATCAACTAATAGCTTGACTCTTGCATAGCTTGGACGGGTTTTGTTGATTGTTGCCATATCTACATGCAATGGCTTTCCAACTGCTGAGGCTAAAGAAAAGAGACATTCTTTAACAAAGTAAGTAGGCAGCAGATTAGGGAATGAAATCCAAGCCATTGCTTTGGACGTTTCTTCTCCTTCTTTGAATTTGGCATCATAGATCAAAGCCCTCGTTGATACTCGATCCATCTTTTGCTTTCAGATAGTATACTGCATTCGATGTAAATTGATGAAGTCTTGCCAAAGTGCCAATCGAATTAGCACATGCCTATCTCAAAGCAACCCAATGTTACTATCACTCTTAATTCCACACCGAGCAAGAATTAATCTATGCAGCTCTTGAATGCCAGGCCACCCATAAGAGAATTTACCAATTACCGCATATTGAAGGCCTTTAATTGTGTTCATTCGATCAACTTTGGCCTATATAAACTTGACAAAAGGCTAACCTTGCAAGAATGTTGCTCTTTTGAACGGTATTGGCTCGACTCGGACTGTCGAATTAGGGTTTACTGTTGCGGGCGAGTTTAGAGTCGAAGGTCTGAGGAGACGACTGTAATCCAGGGGTGGTTGATTGGTTGTAGTTATGGTGGGGGTTGGGAAGTGAGAGTAGGAGGTTCGCCAGCCGGCGGAGCACCGGCAGGCGTCGCCATGGCTCGCGATGAGCTTCTTCGATGTCGTCGCCTCCTGTGTGTGTTTTTGTGTTGTTTAATAGGGAATAGCGTTTTCTACTTCTTCATTACTGGCAGTGCATATTAATTGAACGGTTCACGATTTTTTTCTTCATTTTGAACATTTTTTTTAGCTGAATTTATATTTTTATAACTGAAATGAAAGTACAATAATAAAGGGGGACATAAACCATACCTCCTAAAATAGAATGCCTGTAATATTAGTCATTCTAAAGCGATGACTAATTGTACCTAGAAAGTAGTAGGGAGTGTCCATCTTGCTTTTCTGATGCTGCTGTTGTTATTTAATTGTGTGCTTGCTGGGTTGCTGTGTTGTATGCTAGCAACGGGAATCCATGATAATTGTTGTAATTGCAATAGATTGAGCATTAGGAATGCTACTATCATACATTGAAGTTGCAGCAATGATCTGGCCTCCTCTAGGCTATCTGCAAAGTTGAGAAGTATGATGAGATTATGTATGTGTGTTTGCTGAGATTGGTTGGAGTAGTTAGGATCTAGCCTGCTAACCAAAGAAGCAATGTAAATCATACATTGAAGTTGCAGCAATGACACATTGCTTCTTCAATAGTAATCTAATCCCTCATAGTGATAAGAATTTCACTGCTGCTTGACTCCAAGGTGCTGGTGGTTAGAGATGTGAGTAGGCGTTGATGGCAGTCCTTGTCAGCATTTCCTGCAAGAAAAAACATCATGTTAGATTGGATCCACTTCTCCAGTTCTTCCTCATTACTGATGTTGTGATGATGCTAGTGGTGGTAGCCCTGGTATAACATTGTGCCTGCACCCACAAGTACACTGATTATGTGAAATCCTGCATCCACTATCTTCTTGTTGATGTCCTGGTTTAGTGAGTGGCTGCTTATTTGGTATGTGACTTGTGTGGTGATGTTCCATGGCACAACATATGGCAGCAGTTGGTGTGGAGGTATTAAGTCTTTGCTGTAGTTGTTATTGGCATTGTTGGCAAGCTGTGCTCCAGTTTTTCTTTGTTGGTGTTTCATTTTCAGTGGTAACCTCCAGATTCTCCTGCCTGCATGAATTAGTTGATGTGGTTGATCTGTAAGGTTAGCTGTTCTTGTGTTCCCTGCAAGAAAAGATGAATACTTAGTGTAGAGCCAGTGCTCCATTCTATCTTCATCACTGCTATTTTGCTTTTCACCAGGTTTCTTTTCCTTTGGCAGTGTTATTGCCCCTTGTTTCTTGCCACTCTTACTCTTAGGTATGAACATTGACTCTTATTACTGTTGATCAGTCTTCTACTTTGTATATCAAAATCATCAAAATAGTAGCATTGCATTGGTCCAAAGTCCAGAGCATAATTGGCCAGATGGTCTGCCACTTTGTTGCCTTCTCTGAGTGTGTCTGTTATTGTTATATTGTAGCTTGCCATCAATTTTTGATCTCTGAAACTGTTTCATCAATGGACCATGGCACTCTTCATTCTCCCTTTATACTTTTCAATAGCATCATTGAATCAGTGTGAAGGTCTTTGAGGGTGTAATCATTGTTAACACAGAATCTCAGGGCCTCTACCATTTCCTGTGCTTCAGCTTCTGTGTTTGTGCCTTTTGGATTTCTTTAGTACATGCATATATGATATCTCCCTTCTCATCTCTCAATATGAAGCCAATGGAACTCCTTCCTGGATTACCTCTAGAGGCTCCATCTGTGTTAACCTTAGTCCACCCTTGACTGGGGAATTCCTAAAGTACCTTTGTGTACTTCAGGGTGGGGGTGTATTGTTCCATCACAGTGATTATGTCTGGCCATTTATGTGGGATGTTGTGTATAGCTGGCTTTCTGAATTTGATGAGTAGTTGAAGAGTAGAATTGATCTGGTAGATTACTCTACAGATAGTGACTGCATCTCCATGTCTGTAGCTATTTCTTCTCTTCCACAGCTCCCATACAATCACTAAAGGTAGGGCCTGCATTATTGGTTTCAGTCGACTGACCACTTCTGCAGTCCAGCATTTGGTCACTGCTTGGTGCAGTGTGATTCCCTCTATATCAATTCCTACATAACCAAGGAAATACCTCCACACTTTTTTAACAGCATATGAGGTGAAGAAGAGATGTTGTCTTGTTTCTTCTTGTGGTTCTGCACAGCAACTGCATTTAGAGGCCATGTGGTAGTCCAGTTTTTTTAAGAAGTTATCAAGTGGTATTCTGTTTCTCCATAATTTCCACATGAAGAAAGCAACTTTGATTGGCAATCCTTTCACCCAAATGTTCTTGCAAGCATTATGAGGATGCTGCCTCTTTCTCAAATATTCCCAAGCTGATTTAACAGTGAAGTCACCACTAGTTTCTAGCATCCATATTGGTTTATCAAGTGCATCAGTGGAGGTTGGAGGTTTAATGTTTTCCAGTATGTGTGTAGCAAGTTCAACTGGCAGTGTCTCTTTGATCTTTTCATCATCCCGGTAACCTTCACACACCACATCCTGAATGTTTTGTACGGTTTCATCACATATAAAATCAGGTGGGATGACAAAGTATAAGGCTCCTAGTCCAGTCTAGTTTTCAAACCAGAATAGAGAAGATCCCATCTTAGGTTGCTAACAGATTTGGTGTTCTATGATGTTTCTATAGTCTGTTGTTTTCCTCCATATGTGAGAACCACCTCTCCATGGTACTATTATAGGATTGAGCTTTTTGCAATACTTTTGGCTCATAAGTGCACTTCACAGACTTGGTTTTGTTCTGAAGTTCCACCATAGCTTACAAAACAATGCCGTGGACATGTCATGTAAGGATCTGAAACCTGCAGCACCTTCATCACATGGAAAGCATAGAGTGCTCCATGATGCCAAGTGCCTGCTTAGGTTTCCCACAGAGTTACACCAGAAAAATTGTGCAATTATCTTTTGTAGTTCATTGATCACACAGGTTGGGGGTCTACTGTAGAGAGGAGGTGTATGGGGATGCCTTGTAACACATGTGTAATAAGCACTGCCCTTCCCCCTTTGGAGAGTAGTTTCCCTTTTCAATTTTGCAGTTTATCCATCACCTTTTATATGATACATTGATAGTAATCCATCTTCCTCCTCTTATAGAAGACTGGATATCCTGGGTAAGTAAAAGGGAAATCTTGCCTCAGTATTCCTGTGATTCTTTGCACTTTGTCAATTATTTGTGTTGAGGTGGAATGATGCATATAGACAGCTGACTTGTTCTTGTTGATCAGTTGGCTTGAAGAATTTTCATAATCAGTCAGCACTTCCATTATCAGCTAAAGTGATGTGGCATCTGATGAGGAAATGATGATGGTGTCATAAGGATACGCTAAGTGATTTATTTTGGGACTCCATTTAGGCAGTCCAAATCCATAGTAATACAGACTGGAGTGTAAAGCATTGAGTTCTCTACACATAGCCTCTGCTGCCAGTAAAAAGAGGGCAGGTGATAGAGGGTCACCTTGCTTGACTCCCCTTGCGGATTTAAAGAAGCCATGTGGTTCTCCATTGATCAGTACAGAGTACCAGTTGTGTGCCACAATCCCATGTATCATGCCAATGAATTTCTCCTCAAATCACATCTTCCTTATAACCTTTGTCAAGAAGAGCAATGACAATCTATCATACGCTTTTTTCATGTCCAGTTTGAGTACCACATTGGGCCTGCTTTAGTTCTCAAACGAATGTCTGTGATAATTTCTTGAGTTAACAGCATATTTTCTACTATGCTTCTGCCTTTTACAAAACCAGCTTGTTCTTAAGAGATTAGCTTTGGTAAAATGCGTACAATTCTATCATGAATCACTCTAGAGAAAATCTTATTAATGAAGTTGCTGAGACTGATTGGTCTCATATCTGAGAAGGTCAGTACCTCCTTCTTTTTTGGCAGTAGCACCAGGTTTGTGTGTGTTATACTCTTGGGAAGAGTATGTCCATTAAAGACTGCTTTCACCATATCCACTATGTCATTCTCGATTACGTCCCAGCATGATTGGTAGAAGCTACCATTGAAACCATCAGGTCCACCAGCACTTTCTGCATTAAGTCTAAACACTGCTTGTTTGATTTCTTCCTTTGTTGGTTGCTGCATTCGTAGAGCATTATCTGTGCTTTCCACCAATGTGGGAACATGATCCAGGATTCTGAATGTTGTATGGATGTTTGCCTCATGGAACTGGGCTTTGAAATTGTTAACTGCTTCCTCTACTATTTCTTCATTCTCTTCTAACCATGTACCCTGACTGTCCTGTATTCTCTTCAGTTGTAATCTCTTCCTTCTGCCATTCACTTGTTCATGAAAGAACTTTGTGTTTCTGTCTCCATCTGTGAATCATGTCATACAAGATTTTTGCTTCCAGAATTCCTCCTCTAAGGTCAAATATCTGATCAAATCAGCCTGTACCCTTTGCAGCCTTGTTCTGTTTTGTGCAGTAGGTTGTAGTTCAAATTGTGCTTCATGTACTTTGACCACTTCCTCCAGGCTTGCTATCTTTTCAAAAATGTCTCCATATGATGCTTTACTCCATGTTGATAGAGTCTTTGTAGGTGTAGTATTTTGGTTACAGGCTAGTAGCATAGGACAGTGATCTGACCCTATCTTTGCCAGGTGGGTGACTTCCGAATGTGGCTGTCATTGTTGGAGCGCACAATTTGCTAGGCATCTGTCCAACATTTTGATAATACAATCTTCCTCTGCTCTCCCATATCACCATGTGTAGATTCTTCCCTTAAAGCTGAGTTCAGAGAGATTGCAGGTGTGGATGCAATGTCTAAAGTCTTCAACTTCATTTAGAGATACTGGGAGTCCTCCAAACTTCTGTTCCTCATCCCATATCACGTTGAAGTCACCTCCTACAAGACAAGGAATTGACATGTCTCTGGCAAAATTGTACAGACTATCCCATAGCTCAATTCTTTCAGTAGCATCATATTTTGCATATACAAAAGTGATAATGAATGAAGAGTGTAACTCCATATTTGTCAGTTGCATTGTTAATTGCTGTTCCATGTCATTTATTACCTCTACTTCAAGATCATCATCCAAAAATACCCATATCATGTTTGAGACATTGGCATGGCACTTAGACATTCCAATCTTCCTTCTGTACCTCTCCAGTTTTTTAAATTTCTGCTTAGGTTCCATGATCCCAAAGAATTGAAAGTGGTGTTGTATGTGCATGTTGATCAGTCTCTCAAAAGCTTGCTGAGTGTTGACCGACCTTATATTCCACATGATTACATTCATGATTGAGTGTGGGATTTAGATAGGATCCTCCTTGTTTGGACCCCGGACACTGCACTTTGGTTGTCCTTGACATGCTTTTTCTTGCCTCTTTTTGCTGATTTCCCTGCATCCATAAACTTTGGTGATATATCTGCTTGTCTTGCCACATTGATAAGGTTTTGAGTGGTAGATTCCTCATAAAGATCCTTTCATGTTTCTGTTGTATGTTCTTCTTTTTCAGTAGCTCCTCTGTATTCTGTTAATTCTGTATTGATGTCTACTTGGATTAGTCATGTGGTCTTTGTTATGTGACTAAGTTGTCCTTTGTTGGTAGTGTCTTCATGTGAGGCAGCAGCTACCTCCCCATTGTGTTGTGTAATCCTGCCTTGACTCTTAGCTTCCTTTCCTCCAGAATTCTGAACAGCAGGACCTTTGAGCTTAGGCTTTGTGAGAATGTTGGGCAGGCTCACTTCTAGTGTTGTGATCCCATTGTTGGCTATTGAAAATTCCTCATCTTTGTGATTGATTTGAGGGTCTTCAATTTTGCCTTGTTGCTTTTCCTTGCCATTTACATTTTGTACATTTAGTTCTTCTTCCTCATCAGTTGAATCTTCATTACTTCCCATGCCATCTAGTACTGCTTTTTCATCTGACCCTTCTTCTACTTGTTCACTCCATTGCTTGCCTTCACTGAGTTGAATTCTATCAGTTTCATTCACCTCACGTATCAAGATCTCTTGGCATGATTGGTTTGTTGTGACATTATCGACAAAGACCCTGTTGACCCAATGTCCTGTTGCTTCTTTGATTTCAATAGCTAGTGCTTTGTCTCCACTTCCTTTTACCTCTGCTTGTGTCTTAGTCATCTGTAGTGGCTTGCTAGTACCTAGAGTTGAAATTAACTGTGCTGCCATTGAGGCATGTGTACTTCCTCTCGTTGCTTCTTCAACTACAATCAGTTGATTGTCTTCATTGGCTTTGCTCTACTCCATTTCTAGTGCTGCAAACTTGTTGTTTGTCTGAACTTTCTGCATCTATGTATTAGCTAGTTTTAATGTCAATCTACTTTTGGATTGTTCTGCTATTTGTTTGTCCTTGCTTTGAGTTCGATTGACCTTCTTCCATTGTAAACCAGTGTTGCCAACTACTTTACCACTTGACAGGATCATGAGAGGTGCTTCTTCTTTTGCCTTTTCTTTAAATTTCTGCTTTTCACTAGAAGTTTCATTCAGTAGTTCAGTATGAAGCTTCCAGCATTCTAGCATGTCATGGCCCTGTAGCTTGCACTGTTTGCAGTATTTGGGTATGAAATCATACTGCACTTTAACCCATTTAGTTCTTATGCTCTCTGTAACTTCATTCTCGATATCCATACGGACTTCCTTTTGTAATTTTGTTACCAAATCAACTAATACCTTGACTCTTGCACAACTTGGATGGGTTTTGTTGATTGTTGCCATATCTACGTGCAATGGCTTTCCAACTACTAAGGCTAAAGAAAAGAAACATTCTTTAACAAAGTATGTAGGCAGCAAATTAGGGAATGAAATCCATGCCATTGTTTTGGACGTTTCTTCTCCTTCTTTGAATTTGGCGTCATAGATCAAAGTCCTCATCTGTTACTCGTATCCATCTTTTGCTTTTAGATAGTATACTTCCTTCGATGTAAAGTTTATGAAATCTTTCCATAGCGTCAATCGAATTTGCACATGCCTGTCTCTAAGCAATCCAATGTTACAATCAACTTTAATTCCACGCTGAGCAGGAATTAATCTACGCAGCTATTGAATGTCAGGCCACCCATAGTTTAATTTACCAATTACTGCATATTGAAAGCCTTCAATTATGTTTATTCGATCAACTTCGGCCTCTATAAACTTGACAAAGGGCTGATCTTGCAAGAAAGTTGCTCTTTTGAACGGTATTGGCTCGATTCGTGCTGTCGAATTAGGGTTCACTGTTTAGGGCAAGTTTAGGGTTGAAGGTCTGAGGAGACGACTGTAATCTAGTGGTTGTTGACTAGTTGTTGTTGTGGTAGGGGGTTGGGAAGTGAGAGGTGGAGGTTCGCCAGCCGGCGAAGCACCGGCCGGTGTTGCCATGGCTCGCCATGAGCTTCTTCAGGTTCGTCGCCTCTCTCTCTCTCTATCGCCAGAGCCTCTCTCTATCTGTGTTTGAAATTGTTTGTATTTTGTACATTTCAAGCTCAGGATTGGGCAATATTTGAGAGGACTTTTGAGGGTTTTCTTGAGGTAAGTCACTTTTTTTAGATGTAATTTTGGAGTTTGAGGTAAGGAATTTGGAGTGTTTAATTTTGGGATTTGAGTGACGATATGGTGTTGAATTTTAGTAAATTTTGAATAGTTCGAGTCGTGGTTGAATTGGCTTTCGGATTTTATGTCTTTTATCGGATTTCGAGACGTGGGCCCGGGGGCTGGCTTTTGAATCGACATTTGACTTTTGATTAATAACGTAGTATTTTCTTATGGAATTGATTCTTATAGCTCGTGTTGATTGTATCGAACTGTTTGTGGCTAGATTGGGGCATTTGGAGGCCGATTCACGAGGCAAGGGCGTGTTGGAGTATGAATTTGCACGGATTCAGGTAAGTAACAGTTATAAATTTTGTTCTGAGGGTATGAAACCCCGTATTATGTGTCATGTGATTGGGTTTGAGGTGATGCACATGCTAGGTGACAAGCGTATGGGTGTGCACCATAGGAATTGTGACTTTGTCAATTCCATGGAACCGTATAAGAGAATAATCTACTGTTATCCGCATATTTTCCATGTGTTATAGAAATTGAACTACAAATCATGCAAGAAATCATGTTTAGGCTGTATGTTGGTACTGTAGGGACCCACAGAGGTCGTATTACATGTTGAATTATCTGCTAAATTGATGTTTTGTACTCAATCATAGTTTTACTTACATATTATATCTCAGTCTCTATTGTTCTTTATTAATGCATTATATCATTATTGTTTGGGCTGATAATCATGATTATTGGGAGCCCGAGATACTGGAGAGATTGATGACCGAGTGAGGCCGAGGGCCTGATGGTGAAGATATTTATGGGAGCGGGCTGCACGCCGCAGCATGTTTTATTGATTTATGCAATGATTGGTTTATTATAGCGCTTGGGCTGAAGGAGCCCCTCCGGAGTCTGTACACCAACAGTGAGCGCAGGTACCTACTAAGTGCGAGTCCGAGTGCCAAGTGTCGGGGAGAAATGAGATATTTTGAGGAATGAGTAACATAAGGTTGGAGTGAATGGGAGGACTGAGCGACTGTTAATCCGAGCATATGCACTTGATTTCATTACTGTTGTACTTCAACTAGCATATATCACTGTCATGAAATTCCTCAGAGATTCTATATCGTATTTCAATTGAACTTGACATTAATTAACTGTTTTGGCTTTAAATGTCGAACTTAGAAGCATGCCTATTTTTCTTGTAAATTTAATTGCATCCGTGAAGCTCGTCACTACTTTCAGTCCAATAGTTAGCCTTGTTACCTACTGATTTGGTTATACTCACGCTACACCCTTCACTTCGTGTGCAGATCCAGATGCTTCTGGTCACGGTGGGTGTTGATTTTTGCGCAGCCGGATCATTTAGAGATTTCAAGGTAGTTGCCCGGCGTTCGCATACCTTGACTCACCCTCCCTATCTTTCAGCTTTTTGTATTTAGTTTCAGCTTATCATACATAGTATTTCCAGACTTGTGTTGTATAGACGCTCATGTACTCAGTGACATCCGGGTTTTGGGGATTTATGTATTGAGTTTTGATTTTCCATCTAGTTTTAAGAGAGCTTTAATTATCTAAACTATTTTAGCTCATTTCTAATTCTAAAATTGTAGGAAATATTTTGAATTTCGGCTTGCCTAGTACCATGTTAGGCGCCATCACGACAGGCTAAGTTTTGAGCCGGGTGAGGCTAGGCTATTGGGTACTGGCCTGGTTCATGATGCTTTGGACAAGGTTAAATTGATTACGGATCGGCTTCGCACGGTACAGTCTATACAAAAGAGTTACGCAGATAGGAAGGTTCATGATGTTACTTTTATGGTTGGGGAGCAAGTACTACTCAAGGTGTCACCCATGAAGGGCGTTATGATGTTCGCGAAGAGGGAAAAGTTGAGCCCTCGGTATATTGGGCCGTTTGACGTACTTCAGAGGATTGGAATGGTGGCTTACAAACTTGCCTTGCCACCTAGTTTGTCGAGTGTGCATCTAGTATTTCATGTTTCTATGCTCTGAAAGTAGGTCGGCGATCTGTCTCATGTTTTGGATTTGAGCACGGTTCAGTTGGATGGTTATTTGACTTATGGTGTGTAGCGCTTTTTTGGATTGGCATGTCCGAAAGTTGAGGTCAAAGGACATAGCTTCAGTGAAGGTGTAGTGGAGAGGTCAGCTAGTTAAGGAGGCTACTTGGGAGACCGAGCGGGAGATGCAGAGCAGATATCCATGCCTAGTTGAGACTCCAGGTACGTTTCTAGACCCGTTCGAGGACGAACGTTGATTAAAGGGGGGAAGGATGTAATTACCTGGCCGATCGTTTCAAGAGTTGTAGCACTGTTTCCCTATTTACTGCTGATTTTATGCTTTACAGTTGTGATTTGACTTGCCCGGGGGTAGTTGCTTCGGGTCTGGAGAGTTTTCAAAATGAATTGAGACACTTAGTCTCAAGGTTGAAAGCTTAAGCTGAAAGGGTTGACCGGATGTGGATTTATGTGTAGACGACTCCGGAATTGAGTTTTGATGGTTCCGTTAGCTCCGTTGCTGATTTTGGACATAGGAGCGTGTCCGGATTGTGATTTGGAGGTCCGTAGTGGAATTAGGCTTGAAATGGCGAAAGTTGAAAATTTAGAAGTTTAACCAAGAGTGGACTTTGTGCATACCAGGCTTGAATTGGGGTTGCAGGAGTTGAAGTAGGTCTGTGGTGTCATTTGTGACTTGTGAGAAAATTTGAGGTAAGGAATTTGGAGTGTTTAATTTGGGGATTCGAGTGACGATTTAGTGTTGGATTTTGGTAAATTTTGTATAGTTGGGGTCGTGGTTGAATTGGCTTTCGGATTTTATGTCTTTTATCGGATATCGAGACGTGGGCCCGGGGGCCGGCTTTTGAATCGACATTTGACTTTTTATTAATAACTTAGTATTTTCTTATGGAATTGATTCCTTTAGCCCGTTTTGATTGTATCAAACTGTTTGTCGCTAGATTTGAGGCATTCGGAGGCCGATCTGTGAGGCAAGGACGTGCAGCAGTAGGGATTTTCATAGGTTGAGGTAAGTAACAGTTCTAAATTTGGTTCTGAGGGTATGAAACCCTGTAGTATGTGTCATGTGATTAGTGTTGAGGTGACGCACATGCTAGGTGACGGGCGTGTGGGAGTATACCGTAAGAATTGTGACTTGGTCAATTCCATGGAATCGTATAAGTGAATAATCTATTGTAATCCGTATATTCTCCATGTGTAATAGAAATTGAACTGCAAATCATGCAAGAAATAATGTTTAGGCTGTGTGTTGGTACTGTAGGGACCCACAGAGGTCGTGTTACATGTTGAATTATCTGCTAAATTGATGTTTCGTACTCAATCATAGTTTTACATACATATTATATCTCAGTCTCTATTGTTCTTTATTGATGCATTATATCATTGCTGTTTGGGCTGATAATCATGATTATTGGGAGCCCTAGATACTGGAGAGATTGATGACCGAATGAGGCCGAGGGCCTGTTGGTGAGGATATTTATGGGAGCGCGATGCACGCTGCATCATGTTTTATTGATTTATGAAATGATTGGTTTATTATAGCGCTTGGGCTGAAGGAGCCCCTCCGGAGTCTGTACACCAGCAGTGAGCGCAGGTACCTACTAAGTGCAAGTCCGAGTGCCAAGTGTCGGGGAGAAGTGAGTAACATAAGGTTGGAGTGAATGGGAGGACTGAGTGACTGTTAATCTGAGCATATGCACTTGATTTCATTACTGTTGTACTTCAACTAGCATATATCACTGTCATGAAATTCCTCAGAGATTCTATATCCTATTTCAATTGAACTTGAAATGCATTAACTGTTTTGGCTTTAAATGGCGAACTTGGAAGCATGCCTATTTTTCTTGTAAATTTAACTGCATCTGTGAAGCTCGTCACTACTTTCAGTCCAAAAGTTAGCCTTGTTAACTACTGATTTGGTTATACTCACGCTACACCCTTCACTTCGTGTGCAGATCCAGGTGCTTCTGGTCACGGTGGGTGTTGATTATTTGCGCAGCCTGATCATTTGGTGATTTAAAGGTAGCTGCCCGGCGTTCCTATACCTTGAGTCTCCCTCCCTATCTTTCAGCTTTTTGTATTTAGTTTCAGCTTATCATACATAGTATTTCCAGACTTGTGTTGTGTAGACACTCATGTACTCAGTGACACCCAGGTTTTAGGGATTTACATATTGAGTTTTGATTTTCCATCTAGTTTTCAGAGAGCTTTAATTATCTAAACTATTTTAGCTTATTTCTCATTCTAAAAGTGTTGGAAATATTTTGAAATGTTGGGTTGCCTAGTACCATGTTAGGCGCCAACACGACAGGCTATGTTTTGAGCCGGGTGAGGCTAGGCTATTGGGTACTGACCTGGTTCACGATGCTTTGGACAAGGTTAAATTGATTATGGATCGGCTTCGCACGGTACAGTCTAGACAAAAGAGTTACACTGATAGGAAGGTTCATGATGTTGCTTTTATGGTTGGGGAGAAGGTACTACTCAATGTGTCACCCATGAAGGGCGTTATGATGTTCGCGAAGAGGGAAAAATTGAGCCCTCGGTATATTGGGCCGTTTGAGGTACTTCAGAGGATTGGAGTGGTGGCTTACAAACTTGCCTTGCCACCTAGTTTGTCGAGTGTGCATCTAGTATTTCATGTTTCTATGCTCTGAAAGTAGGTCAGTGATCTGTCTCATGTTTTGGATTTGAGCACGGTTCAGGTGGATGGTGATTTTAATTATGGTGTGTAGCCGGTGGCTATTTTGGATTGGCATGTTCGAAAGTTGAGGTCAAAGGACATAGCTTCAGTGAAGGTGTAGTGGAGAAGTCAGCTAGTTAAGGAGGCTACTTGGGAGGCCGAGCGGGAGATGCAGAGCAGATATCCATGTCTATTTGAGACTCCAGGTACGTTTCTAGACCCGTTCGAGGACGAACGTTTGTTTAAAAAGGGGAAGGATGTAATGACCTGGCCGGTTGTTTCAAGAGTTGCAGCCCTATTTCCCTATTTACTACTTATTTTATGCTTTGCAGTTGTGATTTGACTTTCCAGGGGTAGTTGGTTCGGGCCTGGAGAGTTTTCGGAATGAATAGAGACACTTAGTTTCAAGGTTGAAAGCTTAAGCTGAAAAGGTTGACGGATGTGGACTTATGTGTAGACGACTCCGGAATTGAGTTTTGATGGTTCCGTTAGCTCCGTTGGGTGATTTTGGACTTAGGAGCGTGTCCGGATTGTGATTTAGAGGTCCGTAGTGGAATTAGGCTTGAAATGGCGAAAGTTTGAAATTTAGAAGTTTGACCGAGAGTGGACTTTGAGGATACCGGGCTTGAATTGGGGTTGGGGGAGTTGAAGTAAGTCCGTGGTGTCATTTGTGACTTGTAAGAAAATCTTAGGTCAATCGGACGTGATTTGATAGGTTTCGGCATCATTTTTAGAAGTTGGAATTCCTAGTTTTCATTAGGCTTGAATTGGGGTGCGATTGATGTTTTTGATGTTGTTTGATGTGGTTTGAGGGCTCGACTAAGTTCGTATTATGTATTAGGACTTATTGGTGTGCTTGGTTGAGGTCATGAGGAACTCGGGTTGACTTCGGATGATTAATGGATCAAAAATGAGACTTAGTGCATTGTTGAACTAGGAGCCTTCAGGTGTGATCGCATCTGCGAGGGTCTTGGCCGAAGGTGCGATGCCGCAGGTACGACTGGAGTGGCGCAGAAGCGAGATTGGTCAGGCTTTGGGTGTATCACAGTTGTGGAAGGAGGAGCGCACCTGTGAACCCGCAGAAGCGGAATCGTGGTCGCTGGTTCAGAATTAGGAACTTGGCTCTGGGTGCGCAGAAGCGAACGCGGGGCCGCAGGTGCGGTCTCGCAGATGCGAGACCTTGGCCGCAGAAGCGGTAGTTAGGGGTTGAGTGTAAGTCCGCAGGTGTAGATCCCTGACAGCAAAAGCAGTGTCGTTGAAGCGGCTATATGAACCACAGAAGCGGAGCCACTGGCAGTGCATATTAATTCAAAGGTTCGCGATTTTTTCATCATTTTGAACATTTCATGCTTGGCATTAGGCTGTCTTTTAGAGGATTTTTGAGGGGTTTCTTGAGGTAAGTCACTTGTGGTTTAATACATTCAATATTGATGTTTCCCCATCGATTTTCCCACCTAGATTGTGTGGATTTAAGGTGTAATTTGGGAGTTTGAGGTTAGGGATTTGGAGAGTTTGATTTTGGGATTTGAGTGACGATTTGGTGTTAGATATTGGTAAATTTGGTATGGTTGGACTCGTGGTTGAAAGGGCTCTCGAATTTTATGACTTTTATCGGATTTCAAGAAGTGGGCCCGAGGGCCGGCTTTTGAGTCGACTTTTGACTTTTGATTAATAACTTAGTATTTTCTTATGGAATTGATTCCTTTAGCTCGTGTTGATTGTATCGAACTATTTCTCACTAGATTCGGGGCATTTGGAGGCCGATCCGCGAGGTAAGGGCGTCTAGGAGTAGGGATTTGCACAGATTGAGGTAAGTAACAGTTCTAAATTTGTTTCTGAGGGTATGAAACCGTGTAGTATGTGTCATGTGATTAGTGTTGAGGTGACGCACATGCTAGGTGACGGGCGTGTGGGAGTGTATCATAAGAATTGTGACTTGGTCAATTCCATGGAATCGTATAAGTGAATAATCTACTGTTATCCGAATATTCTCTATGTGTAACAGAAATTGAACTGCAAATCATGCAAGAAATCATGTTTAGGCTGTGTGTTGGTATTGTAGGGACCCACAGAGGTCGTGTTACATGTTGAATTATCTGCTAAATTGATGTTTCGTACTCAATCATAGTTTTACTTACATATTATAGCTCAGTCTCTATTGTTCTTTATTGATGCATTATATCATTGTTGTTTGGGCTGATAATCATGATTATTAGGAGCCCGAGATACTGGAGAGATTGATGACCGAGTGAGGCCGAAGGCCTGATGGTGAGGATATTTATGGGAGCGGGCTGCAAGCCGCAGCATGTTTTATTGATTTATGCCAGGAGTGGTTTATTATAGCGCTTGGGCTAAAGGAGCCCCTCCGGAGTCTGTACACCAACAGTCAGCGCAGGTACCTAATGAGTGCGAGTGCGAGTGGGAGTTCCGAGCACGAGTGCCGAGTGTCGGGGAGAAATGCGAGATTATGAGAAAGGATTGACTGTGAGGTTGGAGTGAATGGGATGACTGAGTGACTGTTACTCTAAGCATATGCACTTGATTTCATTACTGTTGTACTTCAGCTGGCATGTATCACTGTCATGAAGTTCCCGAGAGATCCTATATGCTGTTTCAATTGAACTTGACATGAATTAACTGTTTTGGCTTTAAATGTCGAACTTGGAAGCATGCCTATTTTTCTTGTATTATATTTTCTGTAAAGTGAAATGCATCCGTGAAGCTCGTCACTACTTTCAGTCCAATAGTTACTCTTATTACTTACTAAGTTGGTTACTCACGCTACACCCTGCACTTCGTGTGCAGATCCAGGTGCTTCTTATCACGGTGGGTGTTGATTATCCGTGCAGCCTGATCATTTGGAGATTTCAAGGTAGTTGCCTGGCGTTCGCAGACCTTGACTCTCCCTCCCTATCTTTCAGCTTTATGTATTTAGTTTCAACTTATCATAGACAGTATTTTCAGACTTGTGTTGTATAGACGCTCATGTATTTAGTGACACCCTAATTTGGTGATTTCTGTGTTGATTTTTGATTTTCCATCAAGTTTTAAGAGAGCTTTAATTATCTAAACTGTTTTATCTCATTTCTCATTTTAAAAGTGTTGGAAATATTTTGAAATGTCGGCTTGCCTAATGCCACGTTAGGCACCATCACGACAGGCTAAGTTTTGGGTCGTGATAGATTGGGGTTAATTGTAATATTTGAGTTATGTGGAAGATGTGTACACAAGACGAGTGTGTTCACGGACTTATATGTGGTGTTTGATCGGTTTAGACTCTTACGCTTCTTTCTTGCATTTAATTGAAGTTGTTAATACATGTTCTATCTTTTATTTTCAAGTTTACTCCTTACCTTCTTTTACTGTTAATTGCAATTATTTGTTGAACTCATGCCTTATCTGTTACGTGCCGTAGTTGTTAATTGATTCTTTGTAATTGTGCCTTTAGCTAGGAATCATCATTACTTACTATTTGACTTTGTGGATCATCATGTAACTATTTTTTATCCGCTTGTGACCTTCTTTGTTTAGCTCCTCTATTTCGCTTAATTTTGTGATACGTCATAGTTGGTTGAGTTTGTTTGCTTAATTTATATTAATCGGGAAGAGGGTTGCTTAATTCATCTAAATATCATCTGGA
Source organism: Nicotiana obtusifolia (assembly GCA_002018475.1). NCBI lineage: Eukaryota > Viridiplantae > Streptophyta > Magnoliopsida > Solanales > Solanaceae > Nicotiana > Nicotiana obtusifolia. Next base: position 58,888 of record MCJB01002825.1, on the reverse strand, counting down.
TTTATTGATAGTTCCTTATTTTCTTGAGTGTCATGCTCAATGATTTCATTATGAATCTCAGGATTGGTTAAATCGTGGATTTATTCATGAGACTCGTTCACAGTACCATCTTGATCATTTGTTTTCCTTTTTCTAGGATTTCAATCCTTAGAACCCAATGGTCTGCCACGTTTTTGGCATGCTTTTGACTCATTAGTTATGACACTAGAAGATTGTCCAACAGGAACATCAATACGAATTGGAACATTTTCTGCAAGGATATGTGATGTTGTTATCCTTTTTAGATCTGTAAATGTGTCTAGCATTTGATTTGCTATTTTCTACAAATGGATAATCTTTGCACCTCTTTTTCACAAATAGAGGCACATGATCAAGATTTGACAATGATGGATTTTTTCACAAAATTTTCCGTTTGGTTTCAACAATTTCTCCCCCTATTTTTGGGAAAAATGTCTCATCGAATCAACAATCTGCAAATCGAGTAGTGAACAAATCTGTTGTTAATATTTTGAGGTAGCGAATAATGGAGGGCGATTCAAACCCAGCATAAATTCCTAACTTTCTTTAGGGACCCAATTTGGTGCGATATGGCGGTGTTATAGACACATATACTGTGCAACCAAAAATTCTTAAATGGGATATGTTAGGTTCATGACCCAAAACTAATTGCAATGAGGAATATTTATGATAATTTATGGGTCTGAGACAAACTAGCATTGCTTCATGCAAAATGGCGTGACCCCTAACAGAAGTGGGCAACCTCATTTTCATGAGTAACGGTTTTGCTATCAATTGCAGACGTTTAATTAAAGACTCTGCAAGGCCATTTTATGTGTGAACATGAGCTACAGGATGTTTCACTTTTATCCCAATTCATAAGCAATAATCATTAAATGCTTGGGATGAAAACTCAGCAGCATTATCAAGTCTAATAAACTTAATTGGATTATTGGGGAATTGTGCCCGTAATCGGATTATTTGTGCCATTAATTTTGCAAATGCCAGGTTGCGAGATGACAATAGGCACACATGAGACCATCTAGAAGATGCATCTATTAAGACCATAAAGTATTTGAACGACCCACTAGGTGGGTGAATAGGTCCTCCACAACTATCCCCTTGTATACGTTCCAAAAATGCAGAGGACCCAACCCCAACCTGTAATTCGTTTCATCATAATTGTTCCAGGATATCACAATTGATCATGCCAAAGTATAAAAGAATTGGAATCAGTAACCTTTCGGTTTGCAATAGAATGTGCCTCAATTGCACTAATTCTTGTCCAATATAGGCCACAAGATAAAGATTGGAACTTCTCAATAACCCTCTTCTGGCCAGAGACATTCTTGGTAACGATGAGATATTCAAGATTATTCTCATCTATTTTCTCAATATGAAATTCATTTGGGCGGATATCATTAAAACTCAACAAGTTCCTCTTGGACTTGGAGGAGAACATTGCATTCTCTATGATAAGTATTGTTCCCTTAGGCAGAGTTAAAGTAGCTCTTTCAGAGCCTTCAATTAGATTACTACTACCAGAAATTGTAGTAACATCTGCCTTACACATACTTAAATGAGAGAAATATTTCTTCTCTTTGAATAATGTATGTGTCGTACATGAATCAATTAAACAAATAGTTTTACAATTGAACTTTAATTCAAGTTTACTTTGAGAGATATCCATATTTGCTTTCCAAAGTTTGATATACAAAAATATATACGAATAAATATTAGTACGAATAACAATACATTTTTTTCTCTTTAATTATTGGTACGTTACTAGGAACTTGAAGTATCATTTTGTTGTTATAATAAATGAATCACAAATCATAACTGTATGTTGTTGGAAGTAAGAACACGTTAGGATGATGTAACAAGGGATTATAACAGATTATGTATGAAGTATGAATAATGCCAGTTTTACATGTAACGTGATTTAACACTCGTTCTTTTGAAACAGATATTAAGCAAACTGGTCAATTTGGATACTCTGTTTTGACAAGACTAATCAAGATGAAACATTATTTTAAAGCGAACTAACACGATCCCATAAAATTATATTTAATCAAAACGAACTATCACTATCCCATAAAATAAATAATACTATAAATACCAATTACTACTAATCATATGAAGAATTGTGATTATATGATATTTATTCACTAGCTACTACGAATAGGTAAAAATAAAAATCAAACTACTCAATCATCTTTAACCACGAATCCATTACCAACCAAATGGTCTATTTTTCCATCAGGGTGCTCAAAGAAGTCTGTCACATCCAAGTGGGTGATGTCAAATTCATTGTCAGAGACAAAATTAGCTTAAGGGCTATAACGATCCAACCGTCCGTTTTGAGCTCTAGCGCGTCATTCAGCAGTTTGAGGCCTTGGGTAGCTTCACTTCAGCTGCTACAACATATATGCATGGTCCGAATTGAATTTCCAGAAGTTCGGAGTTGATTTGGAAAGAAAATTCTAACTTCGGAAGCTTTATGTTGGAAAAATTGACTAAGGTCTGACATTTTAGTAAACGACTTCGGAATCGGAATTTGAAGGTTCCAACCTGTTTGTATGATGATTTTGAACTTAGGAGTGTGTCCGGATGTCGATTTGGAGGTCTGTAGGTCATTTCAGCGTCAATTGGCGAAAGTTGAAAAGCGGATGATTTTGGGAAGATTGACTGGGAGTGGACTTTTGATATCTGGGGTTGGATTCTGATTCCGAAAGTGGGAGTAGGTCCATAATGTTATTTATGAATTGTGTTCAAAATTTGACGTCAATCGAACTTGATTTGATAGGTTTCGGCGTCGAATGTAGAAATTTAAAGTTCTAAAGTTCATTAAGCTTGAATTGGGGTGCAATTCGTGATTTTAGCATTTGTTTGATGTGACTTGAAGGCTCGACTAAGTTTGTAATTTATTTTGGGACGTGTTGGTATACTTGGTTAAAGTTCCCGGCCTCGGGTGAAGTCCAAATGGATAATGGATTGATTTTTGGACTTAAGAAATACTGATGTTGGGAAGCAGCTGGTGTGATCGATTCTACGATGTCTTGTTTGCAGAAGTGACATCGCATATGAGAGGTCGAGGTTGCAGAAGCAAAATGGGAAGGGACAAGGCAGCGGTCGCAGGTGCGAAGAAACTCCCGCACCTGCGGAATCTCATAAACGAGAAATGATGATGTAGAAGCAGCTGGTCCGCGAATGTGCGATTGGCCATCGCATAAGCACCTGCTCAGAAGCGCAAATGCAAGGTCTCAGCTAGGCAGTGTACTCCGCAAATGCGCATTTTAGCTCGCAAAAGGGAGGCCGCAGATGCGCAAATATGTCCGCAGAAGTGGAAACTGGGTAGAACATAAGAGGATCGAACTTGGTCATTTCGTCATTTTCATTTGGAATTTTTGGAGCTCGGTTGTTGGGCGATTTTGAGGATTTTTCATCATGTAACACAAAGTAAGTAATTTCCCACTTGTTTTGAGCTAAATGTAAGGTTTATATGTGGATTTAAGGAGGAAAATTTAGGACAATTGTGGGATTTTGGTAGAAAACCTAGAATTGATAATTTTTTATTTTGACCACGATTTTAGAAATAAAATTAAGAATAAATTATATATTTGAGTTAGTAATTTTATGGGTAAGGTTTATCTTCGCAAAGTTTCGGAATCCGGGCATGTGGGCCCGAGGGTTGGATTTATCGACTTTTCGACCAGAGTTGGGAATTATTTAAATTGATTAATTATGGGTATTAGAGTGTATTATGACTGTTTTGAACCTTGTTTGACTAGTTTTGGATCGACAGGCATCGATTTGAGGTATTAGAGAGGCTTTGGAGCTGGTTATGGAACTTCGGAGCGAGGTAAGTCTCTTATCTAACTCTGTGAGGGGGAAACTACCCCTAGGCGTTATATTGTTATGTGCTACTTGTTGCGGGGGCTACATAAAAGAGAGGTGACGAGAGTCCATACGTAGCTAGATTCATGTTATGTCTGGGTAGACTTAGGTTCCCGCCATGCTATAACTGTACTATTTGAGTTGTCTCTTACCTATTAAATTCCCTTAGTTCACGTTGCGACATGACACTAGACTTGTGTAGAGTGATAGACTTGCTATTATAGAGATTCGATGGGCTTCATGATTAGCCGTGAAATAGTTGTACTCCTCTTACGAGCTTCTCCCGCGTTATGCGTTCTCGTCGAAAGGTTTTCCTTAAAAATTTATAACTCACACCTCTGTTCGTGAGTGGGGTCAAGGACCCGTCAAAACTTCTTATTCTAATGAGATCGGGTCGTTCGCCTCGGCATAATAGGTACACTATGGTTCTTGCCGTTCGACCCTCGGCAGTGCGCACATTATGATGGATTGGACCGTACGCCTTGGCAGGATTATGTACCACACTCTCATGGGGTGGGCCGTTCGCCTCAACAATAAAATAGATATATCTATGATTCAGAAATATTACGATAGATCAGGCCGTACGCCTCGATATTTCTATAAAATACTCTTATGAAATCGTGCGTAATAATTGATAAGAAGACAATATATTTTTGAGTTTTCCTAATTTGAACTGTGGTGACCTATCTGGTAAGGTCCATTATATATACTCTGATTGAGGAGGTAACTACTAGCTGAGAGTAGAATTTTACCATGTCTTATACTTGATATTTTGTTTATTTTCACTGACTTACATTTGTTTACTTCTACTCTTTCTTATTGGACCACTAGTAAGTGTTGATGTCGACCACTCGTCACTACTTCTCTGAGATTAGGCTAGATACTTACTGGGTACACATTGATTTATTTACTCATGCTACAGTGCTGCACTTTTTATGCAGGTACATATATGTCTAGTGGTCTATTGGGCGTAGAGGCGCGACTATTGCGGGGACTTTACCATGAGCTGCATTTCATGTAACGATCCGCAGCCTACAGAGTCTCCATCAAAGTCATTTATGTTCTCCTGACTAATTTGTATTCTAGACAGATGTTGTAGTTTATTATATTTCCTAGTTGATGCTCATGCACTTGTGACACCGGATTTTGGGGGTTCCTACGGGTTGTTCATTATTATAGTTTGTGTAAATATTATTATTTACCCCGTAAATTCTATTTCATACTATTTAATTAACAAAAATTATGATTTCAAAGTAATAAAATCAGTAATTAAATTGGTCAATCACTATGGCTTGCCTGACGGCAACATTAGGCGCCATCATGACCTATAATGATTTTGGGTCGTGACAGCTTGGTATCAGAGCGTTAGGTTCACTTAGGTCTCACGAGTCATGAGCAAGTCTAGCAGAGTATTACGGATCGGTACGGAGACGTCTGTACTTATTTTCGAGAGGCTACAGGGCTGTTCGGAGCAATTTCCTTCTGGATTTCCTCATCGTGCGGTTTGATTCCATTGAGGCTTGTGCCTTTATTTTCTTCCTACTCAATCTTATGCGACGCAAAGCGCTTGTTATCAGTTTGGCATCGAGGAGTTGTAGTGGTACTGCAGACGTGGTGCAGGATATTTTCCCCTGCGTGTTTGGGCAGGCTATTGTCGTCACCTTGCGGAAGTTTGTTCTTCTATTCCAGCTTAGTATCTGTATTTTCTATGGTTCAAAACTGTGCACATATTGCTACGATGTCTGTACGTTGTTATCGCACAATGTTGGTGTAATAGTAAGGTGCTTGGTTATGTGTCAAGGCAGTGAATGACTTGAAAGAAGGATTTCTTAGTGCATGATTTAGATGTTCGGCATTTAATTCCAACAAAGGAAAGGCATGGATGTTCGGGTTTTGGTCAATGGAGTAATGAGACTTGGTATTTTGGAGCGTGGTGGAATTCTCATTGTGATACGGTGTCGTTGTCCTTTGATTTTGCCTTTAGGGTAGGGTGTTGTGAAATGGTGCCTGAGGGGCGGTGTGAGAATTCAGTTGCTTGTTGCATTGGCTCTTCTTAAATGAGCTAGGTGAAAGGTTTCTACCCAAGGAAGTGTTTATTCTACTGGTAGTTCGGAGTTATAATGAATTCATGTATTCTCGCGTAGCGGCATGATAGGTGCAGTGAGCGGCATGGAAATTTGAGAGTTGAGAATCAAGGTTGTGGTTCGGTGTTGACAAGAATGTCACGGGCTCGGATGAGCTAGGGAAATTCAACTGTTCAGGGTAAGCTGGTGTTTTCTTTAGTGTCACCTGAGGACGGCATTCTGTGTAAGAGGCTTTGTGTATTGATTTGCGGATTCTTAATTTGCTTTACAGGATTAGAACGGTTGGTGGTATGGATGTGCAGACTTTGCTACCTGGTGCGAAAGGTCGTGGGAGAGTATCCCATGGGGAAAATTGTATAAGTATGACTATATTAGTCACTTGATTGTTAAAGATTGAAACCAGGTATGGAGATTATGGTATTGCCGCTAATGTGAGAGTTTATGCCTGGAAGGCGCCCTAGTTCTTTGGTTGTGAACTATGGGAGTTGTTCCAGATTGAGACAATTTCATTATTCGCACATGTGTTGTGGCCCCGTGTAGCTTGTGGTATTAAATGAGCAGGATGGCTCTCGAAATACAGGTTATTTATTGTACCTTAGCCGTGCTTGGGTTTTGTATCGTATGGCACTATCCGCCTTACGATACAATATTAGTCACTTGATTGTTAAAGATTGAAACCAGGTATGGAGATTATGGTATTGTCGCTAATGTGAGAGTTTATGCCTGGAAGGCGCCCTAGTTCTTTGGTTGTGAACTATGGGAGTTGTTCCAGATTGAGACAATTTCATTATTCGCACATGTGTTGTGGCCCCGTGTAGCTTGTGGTATTAAATGAGCAGGATGGCTCTCGAAATACAGGTTATTTATTGTACCTTAGCCGTGCTTGGGTTTTGTATCATATGGCACTATCCGCCTCCCCAGTGTGGTATTTTTGCACTTGGTGTGCTTGTGGTCGATATTTGTTATTTCGTAGGTATAAGCATTATGGCTTGATGGGCATTTCCCTATTTATTGTTATGTGCGGATCAGGTGGCATGCCGCCACGGGTATGTAGTTTGGATCGGGTTGCACGCTGCAACAGTGTTATGTTGAGTACGGTTCCCTATGTCTATTCATGTGTACTTTGTTTCTCATTCAATGAGAAGGGTTCATAACATCTGTTCGACCGTTTTATTCGTTATGGGGGCTCGATAATTCTTTTCTAGAGTCCGTTCCTCCTTATGTATCATATTTGAGTTGTTGCTTGCCGGCACGTTGATGGCGTCATATGTGATCTAGGTCAGTGTTTGAGGTGGCTTATTGCCTGAGCAACTTGTACTAGATAAGACAAGATTATTGGACCTGAAATTAGTGCAATTAAATTTATATAAGGTATATTTAAGAGCAAATATCATTATTCAGTTTAGAATAAGGTGATGGTTCTTGTCCAGAGGAGAGACTCCATGATATGTTGATTCGGCGGGTAGTTATTAGTTTCTACACGCCTCCTCCATTGTGGCAGTATTTCTAGAGTTGGAACAAGACTTATATGCGTCATGAGGCATATTGCGGGCATCAGATTTGTGAAATTTCAGCTATTGTGGTCGGAGGATGTATTATGGGCATGTGAATTATGTGGTGCATGGTGTGAATACAGCAAAAGGTGTACGATCGTGTTTTGGTACAATGCGTAGTGATTGGTACGGTGTTCGTGTGTTAGAAGCAGGTCTTGTAGAGAAATTCGGAGTTTGGAATTTGGTTCTAAGGCTTATGGATTAAATAAAAGGGAGAATCTTTAGTCCGACTCGAGCTAATGTGTTCAACTAGATTGTGATTGCACGGGTAGGTGCACGAGGTCTTAAACAGTGATTTTGGACAACCCCGGAGCAGTCCTCGGTAGTTCGAGGACGAACGTATGTTTAAGGGGGGGAGAATGTAAAGACCCGACCGATCGTATAGAGCTTTAGCGTGTCGTTCGGTGATTTAAGACCTTGGGTAGCTTCACTTCAGGTGCTATGACTTGTACTCATGGTCGAAATTGAATATCGGGAAGTTCGGAATTGATTTGGAAAGAAAATTCTAATTTCGAAAGCTTTAAGTTAGAAGACTGACTAAGGCTTGAATTTTGAGTAAACGACTTCGGAATTGGAATTTGAAGGTTTCAATAGGTTTGTATGATGATTTTGGTCTTAGGAGCGTATCTGAATGTCGATTTGGAGGTCAGTAGGTCATTTTGGCATCATATTGGCGAAAGTTGGAAATTGGATGATTTTGGGAAGTTTGACCGGGGGAGGACTTTTTGATATCAGAGTCAGATTCTAATTCCGAAAGTGTGAGTAGGTCCATAATGTCAATTATGACTTGTGTGCAAAATTTGAGGTCAATCGGACTTGATTTGATAGATTTCAGCGTTGAATGTAGAAGTTTGAAGTTCTAAAGTTCATTAAGCTTGAATTGGGTGCGATTCATGGTATTAGCATTTGTTTGATGTAATTTGAAGGCTCGACTAAAGTTCGTATTATTTTTTGGGACGTGTTGGTATATTTGGTTAAGGTCCCAAGGACCTCGGATAAATTCCGGATGGTTAACGAATTGATTTTTGGACATAAGAAATGCTGAAGCTAGGTAGCAGCTGGTGTGATCGCTTCTGCGATGTCTTGGTCACAGAAGCAAGGTCGAGCTCGTAGAAGCGAAATGGGAAGGGCCAAGGAACTGATCACATGTACGAAGAAATTTCCGCACCTGCGGAATCGCAGAAGCGAGAAATGATGATGCATAAGCGGCTGGTCCGCAGAAGCGCGATTGGCAATCTCAACTGGGCAGTGTAATCTATATATGGGCATTTTTGCTCGCAAAAGCAAGGCCGCAGATGCGCAAGTGTATCCGTAGAAGTGGAAACTGAGCAGAACATAAGGGGATCGAACTTGGTCATTTTGACATTTTCATTTGGGATTTTCGGAGCTCGGTTCTTGCGTGATTTTGAGGATTTTTCATCATGTAACACAAGGTAAGTAATTTCCTACTTGTTGTGAGCTAAATGTAAGGCTTATATGTGGATTTAAGGAGGAAAATTTAGGAAAGTTGTGGGATTTTGGTAGAAAACCTAGAATTGATAATTATGGATTTTGACTACAATTTTGGAAATAGAATTAAGAATAAATAATATATTTGAGTTAGTAATGTTATGGATAAGGTTTATCTTCAAAAGTTTTTGCAATCCGGGCACGTGGGCCCGAGGTTGACTTCATAGACTTTTAGAGCGGATTTGGAAATTGTTTAAATTGATTAATTATGGGTATTAAGTATATTTTTATTGGTTTGCACCTTATTTGACTAGTTTTGGATCGACGGGCATCGATTTAAGGTGTTAGAGAGGTTTTGGAGCTGGTTATAGAAGTTCGGAGCGAGGTAAGTCTACTGTATAACTCTGTGAGGGGAAACTACCCCTAGGTGTTGCATTGTTATGAGTTACTTGTTACGGGTGCTATGTATGCGCGATGTGACAAGAGTCCGTACGTAGCTAGATTCATGTTATGTCCGGGATGACTTAGGTTTCCGCCATACTATAACTGTACTATTTGAGTTGTCTCTGCCCTATTAAATTCTTTTATTTTATGTTGCGACTTGAGACTAGACTTGTGTAGAGTGATAGACTTGCTATTGTAGAAATTCGACGGGCTTCATGATTAGCCGCGAAATAATTGTACTCCTATTACGCGATTCTCCCGCGTTATGCGTTCTCATCAAAAGGTTTCCGTTAAAAATTTCTAACTCACACGTCTATTCGTGAGTGGGGTCAAGGACCCGTCAAAGCTTCTTATTCTAATGGGATCGGGCCGTTCGCCTATGTTGGATAGACACATTATGGTTCATGTCGTTCGACCCTCGGCAATGCGCACATTATGATGGATCGGGTCGTACGCCTCGGCTGGATTATGTACCTCACTCTTATGGGAGCGGGCCATTTTCCTCGGCAAGATTATGTACCTCACTCTTATGGGAGCGGGCCATTCGCATTGCAATAAAATAGATGTATCTATGGTTCAATAATATTGTGATAATCGGGCCGTGCGCCTCTTTCTATAAAATACTCTTATGAGATCGTGCGTAATAATTGATAAGAAGACAATATATTTGTGAGTTTTCCTAATTTGAACTGTGGTGACCTATTTGGTGAGGTCTACTATATATACTTTGATTGAGGAGTAACTACTAGCTGAGAGTTTGAGTTATTGCTGAGAGGAGAATTTTACCACGTATTTACACTTGTTATTTTGTTTATTTTCTCTGACTCACATCTGTTTGCTTCTGTTGTATCTGTCTTATTGGACCACTAGTAAGTTTTGATATCAACCCCTCGTCACTATTTCTCTAGGGTTATACTAGATACTTACTGGCTACGCGTTGATTTACGTACCCATGCTACACTTGCTGCACTTTTTGTGCATGTACATATATGTCTAGTAGTCTTTTGGGCGTAGAGGCACGGCTATCGCGTGTACTTTACCATGAGCTGCATTTCATGTTACGATCCACAGCCTACAGAGTCTCCATCTGAGTCATTTATGTTCTCCTGCCTAATTTGTATTCTAGACAAATGTTGTAGTTTATTATATTTCCTAGTTGATGCTCATGCACTTGTGACACCGGGTTTTGGAGATTCCTACGGGTTTTTCATTATTGTAGTTCGTGTAAATATTATTATTTACCCTGTAAATTCTATTTCATACTATTTAAATAATAAAAATTATGATTCAAAGTAATAAAATGAGTAATTAAATTGGTCAATCACTATTGGATTGCATGATAGCGGCATTAGGCGCCATCACGACCTATAGTGGATTATGGGTCGTGACAAGGGCCTTTATTCATTAGAGATGCTTGATAAATCTCAACCAAATATCTTAGTATACGGAAAATATTTTCCCAATGCCATTTTCCACCAAAACGATAGCATTCAGTTTCTGAACCCTTTGCTTTTGGCTTCTCATCTTTCCCTTTCCACTTTTGGTGGTTATTTTTCTTTGGAGGATGATTAACACTAGGAAAATTTCTTCCATGTCTATAGCCACGGCCACAAATAGTGCCATGACTTTTTCCATGCTTAGCATAATGGGAATACACATTATCTAGTTCATGCAATAGTGTAGACCTAGTGGGTCGACTTTTTTGATTTCTCATGAGCAAGTCGTTGTTTCGTTCAGCCACAAGGAGAAGAGAAATCAACATAGAGTACTTCTTGAAACCTTTCTCTTTGTACTACTGTTGTAGGACCATATTGGAGGCGTGAAATGTTGTGAACGTTTTTTGAAGCATATTATAGTCAGTGATAATATCTCCACGGAGTTTCAATTTAGAAGTAACTTTGAACATCGCATCATTGTATTCAGAAATAGACTTAAAGTCTTGGAGCCTCAGATGAGCCCAATCATATCGTACTTGTGGAAGAGTGACCAACTTTAAGTTGTCATATCTTTTCTTAAGCCATTCCACAAAACAAGTAGATCTCTAACTGTTAGATATTCTATTTCAACCGTTCATCAAAGTGATGGCGCAAGAAAGTCAAGGCATTAGAATAGTCTTGGGTAGATTCTATATTTTTATATTTAATGGCGTCTCCAAGACCCATTGCATCTAACGGATCTCAGCATCCTCACCCATGTCATATAGTTCTTGCCCGAAATTTCAAGTGCAACGAACTTTCTTTTCATAATATCAGTCATAATTAAAGGAGGAGAAAAATTATATCTTAGTCTTCTCAAAGAGTTTCTTGAGACGGTAGAGTCTCGTGCAGATAACGTGAAATGAAACAATAAAAGAAGAAGAACAATATTGTAGAGGAAAGAGAGAGGGAATTCTTATTTATTTTGGGATGATTTACAATGGGGTAAAGCCCCTCTATTTATAGGGAGAAAAATCACTTAGCCACAAAGTAACAAACTCTCTAAAAGATAAACATTCACTCTAAGTACAAAATTCTATTCATAACAAATTTTACTTTATCTTATTAATTTCTAAACTAAGCTCATTTAATACTCTATTTGCACAACCTCTCCTTTATTTTACTTTATTTGAATCTTAAAATAAACTTAATATCTCATTTGATGCTTTACTTTGTTCAAGTTTGATATTGTGATTTATTTGTTTAAATTTATGCCTCGATCATCTTAGCCGATATTGATACGAATATGATGTACATGGTAGCACGAGGACTTTGCCATGAGAAGGTGATTGTTATTGTGGGCACGAGGTGCCATACGTGTATGATTTGGAAGTTGTGACTCATGATTTGTGATTACGAGGAGTGGTACCTCGGGGTAATTCTTGTTATAATTCATGCATTAGCAACGATTTGATTAACTGCGTCGTCATCGGTTTTCCTTACTTGAGTTCATTCATATTTCATCTGTATTCTAACTATGTTGTTGCTTTATTACATGGTTATTTCTTGTTGCCATTTGTGCTCTAATTATTTTAACTGTTGGTTGTAAATTTGTTATCCTTTCGATGTTGGTCTTACATTGATGTTCTTTCTATTGATAGCTTTATGTTATATCTTTCACAGGTTTCTATGTCTAGTAGGTGTCTTGACCTTGCCTCGTCACTACTCTACCGAGGTTAGGCTTGATACTTACTGGGTACTGCTATGGTGTCTTATGTTATGCTTTTGCACATTTTTGTGCATATCTAGGTACTTCTGATCGAGTTGGTTTTCAGACTTATGTCTGCACGGCTAGAGACTTCAAAGTATACCTGCTTGACTTTGGCAGGCCTCGAATTAACCTTTTGTTATATTTCATTTTCACTATTTATAATTATTTCGGGACAGTCATGTACTTAAAATTTCTAGTTAATTACTCTCAGAAATGCTTATGACTTATACTACCGGTTTTAGTATTGTATGATCGATGTTGGTTCAGCTATGTTGTTTCAGTTATTATTTAATGTATTGCAGTTAATTTAGTTAAACTCCATTAATACTCAGCATGTGTTAGGCAAACCTTGTCCTAGTGACTAGGTACCATCACGACTACCTAAGGTGGGATTTTGGGATCGTGACAAGTTGGTATCAGAGCTCTAGGTTCATAGGTGCTACAAGTCATAAGCAAGTTTAGCAGAGTCTTTCGGATCAGTATAGAGATGTCTGTACTTATCTTCGAGAGGCTACGGAATTATCAGGAAGCTCCACTCCTTTCATTCCTTATCGTGCGGTATTGATTCTATATGGTTGAATATAAGGTTTGCATGGGGTAGTGCTGGGACTTGCAGTATTTCTGTATCCTTAATAATTCTACATTTCAGTATCACATAGGTTAAAGAATAAAGTTTAGATTGACAGAAGGTTTCTTCAGAGTGGGTATCTCGGTTGCGGCATTATGGGGTGCTTCAGAGGAAATACAGTGATTTATGAGCTTCTGGGATACTTGGTTCGTGCTAGGATCTTTTGCATTGAGCTTTGGTTTTTAGATCATTGTGTACCGATAGGAGAAGTGTTACCCTGAAGAAAAGTCTAGGAGGATTCGAAGAAATGGGTTAGCTCGGTGGCGTTGGGGCAGTATAGCAATAAAGTACTCTTGGGTTTGACAGTTTGCGTGACTTGGTTAAGTTGCGGAAATTCAATTCTAAGGGCTTGGTTATGTGCGGCCGAATTTCAGAGAGTTCTCGATGGTGTCGACCACAGCTTGAGCCGGCTGATTGCTACTGACATCAGAAATATGTCAGTGTTTTTCTACTGGATGGGGTCACAAGTTCTAGATACCATGACAATTTCAGAAGTTAAGAGAATGCTGGAAGGATATCACATGAGAAAAGAGTGCATTTTAGGAGACATCTTGCTGATGCTTGACTAGTGTTACGGTGATCGCTTGGTTTCGGGCTTTTGAGGTTCAGGTTTTGTTGTATGGCATGGAAGATCTATGTGGGTGTTTTCCATAAGATGATAGAATATGAGTGATGTACCGGCCATTTGAGTAGCGGGACTGAGATCGGGTATGGAGATTATGGTATTCATGAGGGTTTTGGGGCTGGATGTCTTCGTAGGCAGACTTGATTGCGGATTGTGAAGAAATATTGAGACTAGGACAACTAATGGCATACGTCACGGATAGGTGGCTATGGACGTTTGGGAGGTTCTTTATCTGTTTGGGGAATAATGGGAATTGGTTTGGGGGGCTATTTGGAAGCCTTATGAGAATGTATATTCTATATCAGACCAGGTTTAGTTACTCTTATGCAATTGCTATTGTGGTTATTGACGGCCAATTTTTACCCTCACTTTTAAATTAATTTATTTATACTTAATAATTTACAATAATTATTTTCAAAGTGTTTTCTCGTAATAAATTTCTATTTTTATAAATTAACCAAGTATTAGTTTTAAATTAATCACATAGTATTTACATTATGTTATTACACGTATATTTACTATTTTTAAGATTATTAAATTAATTCTTACATATACATTACATAGGTTCTATAATTAATTTGATAAATTACTCTTTTAATTTCAACTTAATTAGGCTATTATGTGAAATTCGAAATTAGTGTTACAATTTATGAAAACAATGTATTTTATAGCTAATTAATTAAAGTACTTAGTAGTACATCTAGTAATTATAATTTTTACCATATTTAATTGAAAATTATTATGTTTATTTAAATTAAACTGTAAAGGGTTAGAAGACCAAAAGGCCACAATTGCAATTCTCAAATCAAAGGCAAAATGACTATTTTTTAAATTATTCTTAGCCCAATTAACAAGCGCAGTCCGAAAATACACCAAACCCAAACACCCATCTCTTTCCATGTTGGCGATACAAGCCACCTTATTTGCACCAATCACGACATGCCACGTCCCCTCCCTCATCGCTCACCTAAGAAGCACAAACTCATCTGAGCGGTTGATTCCTTTAATCAAGGGCTCACGCTTATTCTCTGATTCCTCTTTTAATTTTAAAGACCTAATCTCAACTGTCCATAACAACATCATCTAACTGCCACAGATTTTTTCCCACTTAAATCATTGCTACAAAATCTAATTACCAAAAAATCAGAGACGTTAATCAACAGATACAACGACTCCTATTCCGTCTCTCATCCTTAAACCGGAGACCAGCTCCCAGTCATCCCAAAACCCCACTCATTTCCCATTTGACCAGCCGCCTTCCTTTCCCTTCCTCTCTATTCTCTCAGACACCTACAGACCTGAATAAACCAAAGCTTGCACAAATCCGTGTAAAGTCTCAAATCAACCCAGAAATTATTGCTATTGCCAGCTAAATCTGCGAATCCTGCTGCCTTCTACCCTTTTTCAACATTGAGGTTAAAAATCCCCAAATCCGAAAACCCTACCCTAGAATCGAAACTTCAAATCAGCGATGGTCTTTCAAATCCATGGCATGCATGGCTATCCATCTTATCCCTGTACTACGAATCTTGCTGTTTTCTTTCCGTTTTGACCGTTTAATCTCAAAAGCCCAAATATCGACAACATAGATCCAATGAATGAAACCTCAAATCGACTGAGACCTTCTTAGTTCTTTCAAATCAAAGCATATGACGAGCCGTTTCAAAGCTTCATCATAAGTATATCGTACCCAGAGGTCAAACGGAGTGACCTCCGAATTTTAGGGCTTTATCCAATGGGTTTTCCTTCAGTGGTCGATTGCCCTCCACTCAAGTAAAAACTATCATGAGTTCCCCTCTGTCTTTGAGATTTTTTCACTCGATTTGCTATCGTCATCGACCATTTATCACTTTTCACTACTGACTTGAATCTGAAATCGTAGGAGCCTTAAATGGCACAATAAATAGAGCTCCTTTATGTTCTCACCAATACGATGACCGAACACAAAAAACACACACCTAACATTGAAGAAAAACAGCTACACTATCCTCTAAGAGTAATTCTGATTCTTTTCGAAACATAGGGTTTCTTACTGAATCCTATTCTTTGATTTATGAGTACTACCGCTGCTTCGAGCTTGAAACCTCTGAGGTCTTAAGCAACAAAGAGATATCCTCGTTTGGTCTACTACCCTTAAAAAGGTCAGTACATTCCTCATCTCTCTCTTTTGCTCATCTCCTTCGAATGCTATAAATATGCTAATTATCTTCTGAGAATTACAATTGTTTATGTTAGTATGGAAATGCTTATGTTTTGATAGTATTTTTTTATATGTGATTATTTGTCATGCCTTTTGAGTCTTTAATTGATGATTGATCAAGTTATTAAGTGATTCTTGATGATTTTTATTTATGAGTTCCAACAGTCTACATGTTTAAGTTATAATGTTTCTTGAATGATTGTTCATTCTTACCTAAACTTCACAGCCTTTCATTGACGATTATGCAGTGATCTTTGCCTTTACATATTGATTCATTGTACTCTATTAGTCTTATTGTTGAGTCAATTGTTTGATAATCATACTAAGATGAATCTAAAGGTTCCTAAGTTCATATCATCTATCATTTAGCTTAAGCATGAAAATCTCAGTGTTTATATGTTCTTCCTCTCTATACTAGTATATGTTAACTTTGAAAACAACTTCTGGGCTATCACTATGACATTCTCATGGTTATACCTAACTGTTGGATGCATCTGTGTGAAACCATCTTGTTTGAGTTAGATTGTCTTATTTTCATGAACCTTTACTGTATCTATTCTGTTAAGATTAACCTATCTTCCTCTTCATAGAACAAGTCATGATCATGTCTGCTTATAGTCAACTGGTAACTGCTGTATAACTAAAATTAGTTGTCTCATCATTAATTAAAATCTTCAGATACATGTTTAATTCAAAACTTACTTGGTGTAGTACTTCCCTGTCTTTAATCTCTTTGAACTATTGTTGGTTTTGTGAAGCTTACATGCATCTATCATTAAGTTATCTTCCTCAAAAGCAGGACTTAGTTATTATGTTATAATTAAGTGACAATTTTTAGAAACTGAAGCATGACCATTCGTACTTAGATAATAAGCTAGACTTATGTCTGAGTTAAACTTGTTCTGATACAATGCTTCCTTTACCTGTAATTCCCTTCTTCATTGACATGTTTAACTTGATCCTGTAATGTGTGAAGTTCCCCTGTCTATATGAAGTCACTACCTCACTTACCCTACCTATGTATAGTTGACTGGATATTGCAAGTATCCCTATTTAATTCTATAATACCATGTTCTTGTCTTATATTGTGCTCAGTCCTTTCACTATCATTAATTTGAAACTGAACCAGATTCTTAAACCTAATGAGGTCCTTTGTTGATGCTATCTAAACATGATGACCTATTTAAGGTTAATACAGTTAGGAGCATGACTCAATTGAGTGCTTAGGAATCCCATGTTTAAATCTGTGAACTTGTACTCATGTTGAGAGTTTAATCTTGCTCCTGATATCCTTGATAACCTTTGTAAAAATGGTTAGCCCTGCATGTGTATATAACAAACTAAACAATTCTGAGGTAGTTTTCCAAGGTTGGATTATCTACATCTCTTGTGTTGTTGTCTATATGAATTATGTATTCCCCACTTTCTCCTTGAATGTGTTTTTCCTTAATGACTTACCCCTGTAACAGTATGTTACGAGACTTCTGTTTCTCTTCTATATGTGTTCTAAACTCAGCCCCTTTAGGTTTACCTGATATGTAGTCTTTATTTGGTATCAAAGGTAGTTTGTGTTCTCTTATGTTATTCTATTAGGAGAGAAAGTACATTTTTGTGGTAGGTAATGCTATAGGATCTAGTTTACAATGAAAGGGCATCATTGGCATTTAAACCTATAAGGAAAACATGTTGTTAGTGATTAAGGGTATTTGGGAGTGGAGTTTAACTCTAGGTTGGGCTGCCCTCCCGGCACAAGCATTGCCCTGGGCCTTGGATCCCTTGGGATTTTTGAAGAGTCGGGGGATTCAAACGGGGCATCGACCTAGAGTGGAACTTCATCCTTAGCCCTTAATTTGCCATGTATAACTACCACATTAGTATAGTTTCTCATAGTGTTTGGATATTGATGGTTTCTTGTTTTAGTTGTTTGTTTATATACATTTAGTACATGGTTGAATATATTGAACATATGGAGTGTGTGTCTAATGACTTCTCTTTCTTTTTTGGGCATGTACATCATTTGGGCATCCTGAGTACCTAAGGAACTCAGGCCCAAATCCCAGCCTAATTGCATATTTTGGAGGGTCCAGTCAGTTGTAGCGTATCTTTCAATTATTGGGCCTATCTTCTCGAGGCTCAACCATCAGAGTCCAGTCTTCTTTCTCTCATTTCCTTCGTTATTATTTACTGCTTCCTTAATCTAGTTTGCTGCTTCATTACTTTTAGCTACTGTCTTGTCGTTATCGTATTTTGTTATCATGTATTTAACACTCATATATTAGATCACATATTTTATATTCATGCTTTAATATCACATGAAACATAGGCAAGCTTTAAATAATATAGGAGATAAAAGGAATTAGTTAGTAACTAATCCTCATTTCGCTAATTCTAATATGCCCGCATCACTATAATCTCATCGCTTACTTACCTTTAATGACTTTTGAAGCCCAGATTTTAGTCAAAACAGTGCCCCGTTTTCAGAAAGAAAAATCAAAAAAGAATTGTCGGTCTTTCTAACAAGAGGTAAATCAGATTTTTTGTAAAATAGTGAAGCACTGTCGCCCCAAATGAATTTTCAAATATCGCTCCTCTTCAGATTTAAAAAAAAAAAAATCAAAGTACATTTAGGTTCACTTTCTTACCAGCATCTCTCAGAGTTATATAGACATCTATCCCCTAAGTCAACTTCTTTTATAACTTAAACCTCTTTTACAAATCTTATAAATATGGACTACATTCAGAATTCTTCAGCCCATATGTAGACCCTTTTACAATTTTACATCCCTCTTAAGTCTTATATCCCTTTTAAATACGTTCTCTTAGATATATATAGTAAGTCGTGCTATTAATAGTAATTAAGCATAGTATAAATAATTGATCCCTTAAAATTAGTCTAAGTTCTATGAAGCTACCTCTGGTAGATTTTAAGGGGTGCCAAACATCTTCCCCTTAGAAGAACAAGAACCCTTACCCCTAATCTCACCGGCTAGCAGACCAGTAAAAAAATGTAACTTAGTAATCAAATAGGTACCCTAGTATACCTTTAAATATTCGGTGGCGACTCTCTTTCATCAACAACATAGAAATCACAAGTTAAATACTGTCTTGACTAGTGCAAAATAGGGTGAAACAGTGGATATGTTATCGGGCAAAATAGATGTTATTTGTGCCCCAGTCAATTTTATGTGCTCCTCTCTTATGCTATGTTGGACTATGAGGTTGTATGAGTATGCACACGCATGTTGTAATCCTGTTGAGTCCTTATGGCGATAGGGGCGAGATAGTCCTCGTGAAGTTGATTTGCTTATTGCACCTTAGATGTGCTTGCTTTTCTCTATATTGTATTATTCTTATTCATCTTTCCACAATTACGTTTGTGTAGTCTAGTGTGATTGATGTTGGCATACATGTGATTAGTGATCCCGAGCATTTTGGCTCGATGGGTATTCCTATGTGGATTGATATATTTGGAATCGACTTGTGCGCCAAAGGATGTTATGTGGAATACCCTTCCTTGCGTTTATTTTGTGTTTTATTTTCCCTCTGTCGGATGAGTTGATGTAATTGTACTTTTGTTGTTATATCTATTGTACTTGTTAGATAGTCCTCTAACCTTGCTTTTTTTTTTCTAGTGTTAGATAATTTCTTTGAGTTATTGCTTGTTTGGTGTATTGTCCGAGTTATGTGAGGGTCCATGTGGTTTTGGGGTGACTTCTCAATGGGCTGCTTGTATGGGCTGAGATGAGGTTTCTAAACCTGAGAGTTGCACTATTGTATCGAGATGAGGAGTATTTGGAAGAATGATACAATATTTCTGCTCAGAATTGGGCAGTGGTCCTTGGCAGACAAGATAGTTTCTTGACTTTTTTATATCATAGGAGGTTATGAGTTTCTGCATGTTTCCTTTATCATTAATAGCATTATGGAGGTCCAGAACGAGGTTTTATTTGGCATAAAGTGTATTACCGGTATCAAGATTGTTATTGGGCTGCTATGGGGGTCAGAAGTTATTGCTACGGACAGCCGAGCTATGTGGAATATCAAGTGATTATACCTTGGGTTGAAGTAGTGACTTAATCCAGCTTGTTCAGGCTTATACAGTGTATTGATGCAAGATTCGGGTCTTATGATGAGTTTTAGATGTTGAGGATTGGGTTCTGTTCTAAGGTTTATGGACTGAGGATTAAGTGAGATCTTAAGTTAAGTTGTGTTGTAAAGCCTACATGGATTAGGGTGACGTGGGATCACCCTCTGGTGTATGTATGATGAGCTCATACAGTGATTTGGTAGCTTTGGAACGAGTCCTGGCGCATTCGCGGACGAAGTTGGGAGGAAGTAATGACAGGACCCGTCATTTTGAGTATTTGCATTGTTGGTTTTGATTTTCGAGTGGTTCGTAATGGATTTAGAAGGATGACTCTCACATGAAAAGCTTGAAGTTGAAAGAGTTGACCAAGTTTTACTTTTTTTTATTCGACGTTGGATCAAAGTTTTGATGGTTCTGATAGGTCCGGATGTTTATTTTGGACTTGGGCATATTACCTGATTTGCATTTGGATGTTTCTAGAAGGTTTTGGCACCATTTTGGTGGAACTTGGAAATTTAATGGTTTAAAGTTTCCTAAGTTTGACTATGGTTTGACTTTTAGGCTATCAGGTTTGGATTTTTTTTCGGGACTTGGAATAGGTCAATTTTGTTCTTTGGAACTTGCCTGCAAAATTTGGTGTCATTTGAAGTTGGTTTGATGTGGTTCGGACGCTTGGTTGAAATTTTAGATGTTCTTGAAGTTCATTGTGATTTTCATGCATTTTGTTGTCCGATTTGTGGTTCTAGATGTTATTTTAGTATTTTGACAGCGCGAGCAAGTTTGTATGATATTTTAGACTTGTATTGATGCTTGGTTTGGAGCCTCGGGGGCTCGGGAGGGTTTCAGATTGATTTCCGATTGGTTTTGTTGAATTTAGAGTGCTAGTGAAAAATCCATCGCAATTGTGATGTTTTAGTCGCAAATGCAAGGAAATCCTCTATTTTGTGAATTTGAGCTGCCGAGGAATGGACCTCGTATTTGCGAGGATTTCTTTTGCATTTGCGAATACAGAAGCCTTGCTTTTGCAAAATAGTTGTCGCTTTTGTGATGCGCTGCTGGGTGGAAGAGCTTCGCATTTGCGAAGTTTTGTGTCGCAAATGCAACGTTAGCAGGCGTAGTTGGGGTCTCTTTTTTTATCCTTTTTCCGCAATTGCGAGGGTCGCATTTGTGAACCCTAGGTCGCAAATGCGACACCTACAACTTGTTTATAGCTGAGCAATTCGGGACTTAACTTCATTTTATCATATTTTGAACCTTAGACTCGATAAGAGACGATTTTGTGAAGAGATTTTCATACCAAAGTATTGGGTACGTGATTCTAATCAATGTCCAACTGTATTTCATGATTATATATTAGATTTAACATCAAATTTATGAGAATCAAAGAGGAAATTGGGAATTTTTGTCAAAGTTTTGAAAAGTGAAGATTTGAGTTTTGAGCGTCACTTTGGACTCGGATTTGAAAACAGAACACATATATGGACTCGTAGGGTTATGGGTAGTCAAGACCTGCCCTTAAACTCGGGTTTTGACCGGACGAGCCTGAGCTTAACTTTTGTTGACTTTTGGGGAATTGTATAAAGATCATAGCTTTATTAATTGGAATTGATTTCTCTTACATTATTTAATATTGTTAAGTCGTTTTGGGCTAGATTTGAGCCAAGCGGAGGCGAATATTAAAGGGAAAAGCTATTTTGAGTATTGACTTGGCCTAATCGATAAGTATCTTGCCTAACTTTGTGTGGGGGAAACTACCCCTTAGGATTTGGGTTGATTGTACTATTTGAATTTTGTGGAAGACGTGTACACGAGGTGACGAGTGTGTGCACGAGCTTATTATATGTGGCATTTGATCGATTTAGACTCTTAGGCTTCTTTCTTGTATTTAATCGAAGTGGTTAATACACATTCTATCTCTTACTGTCGGGTTTACTCCTTACCTGCTTTAGTTGTTAATTGCAATTAATATAGTAAGTTGTACTTTTAATAGTAACTAAGTGTAGTATAAATAAATAATCCCTTAAAATTAGTCTAAGTCCTATAGAGCTACCTCAGGTAGATTTTAAGGGGTGCCTAACATTTTCCCCTTAGAAGAACAAAAACTCTTACCCGTAATCTCACCAGTTAGCAGAGCAATAAAAAAATATAACTCAATAATCAAATAGGAACCCTAGTATACCTTTAAATATTAGGTGGCGACTCTCTTTCATCAACAACAGAGAAATCACAATTTGAATCATGTCTTGACTAGCGCAAAATAGGGTGTAACAACATGGAGACTCTGTTGGGGATACAGACTTAGGTTCTGACCTTAGCAGATTTAGACTAATTTGCCATCTAAATTTTTTTACATTGCTTTAATTGTATATAAATTTGCAATTACATGCTTACCTGCTTTATTTGCTCTGTGTAATTATCATGCTTATTACTGCTATACCATTGTCTATTATTGCTTTATATACAATGTCATCACATGTCTTCCAATCGAGTCATGGCCGTACACTATCACATACAATGGCACACGAGGGTTGTCTTTTACACCCCTCAGAACCTTCTTTTCAAAACTCTCTAGTTTTAGAGAGTGACTTTGTCAGGTCAACTGACATAACTTCTCGCAGTCTTTAGTCCAATTCAAAAGTAGGGAACACTCTAATCTAGTAAAATAGGTTATACTGTATAATCCTTAGGTGAATCGGTCCTTGGCACCGACACACAATTAGGAAAGCCACCCTAATCTCAACGGGTCATGCACCCAACAACATGACTTATGTGGACAGACAAACAAACTTGACAAGACACTTAAAGATCCAAAGCAAACACTTACCCAAAGATCTTTCTTTTACCCACCTCAGAAAATGGAAATCAACCGAAATATCCCCAAAAACCAGCATGGTAATAGGAGCACCACACAAGCTGAAACAGTGGTGGAAGAATATTCGTCGGGAACACTGAGATGAGGTTCGGATGCACGTAGGGGCAGTAACCGCATTGCTGAACATCCGAGAAGATAGGGTGCTCACTCGCCTGTTGATAGAATTTTGGGATCCGGATAAGGTGGTGTTCCAATTTACCAACTGTGAGTTAGTACCGACATTGGAAGAAGTCAAAAGTTTCACAAAGCTTTTGTTCAACAGAAGAAAGCCAGTATTACCAGTTACTATACCCGGTTACGTTCTTGGAAGCCTTAGGCCTTACCAACAGTAGGATTTTCAGAAGTATCGAGGACGGATGGGTGAGCCTCGACTAGTTGTTTGATAGGTTTGGGCACCGTGAAAGCTACGAATGGTATTCAGGGGAGTTTCAATGTTACCAAGCGACATGGGAGAGTCTCAGGCCTATCACTTTCTCAATGGAACTTTTGGGACTATCGGTCTTCCCGCGGCGAAGGGGTCGTATCAACATCAACTTGTTACCAGTGGTTCTGGCGACCTTCCGGGGCAATCTTCAAGCTACTTTGGTGCCGATGGTGTTAGTTGAGATGCTGAGAGCTTTGGATGCATGTGCACGAGGGTATGATTTCTTCAGAGGTTGCAACTTGCTGCTTAGGATCTGGACTACTGAACATTTCTTCCAGCGTGAGACCACCATCGACTACTTCGTGGGCGTCAACAATATGATCTGCAGCCACAACGAAAGAATGAGACATTGGGTCTCCCCACATGGGCAAGAAGAGTAGAGGGAAATGCTGACCAATCTAACTGGAGACTGGATCAACTGGAAGTTATCCTGGTTAGGAGGAAGGTCAATCTTGAGGACTCCTCAGAAATACTTCATTGAGTTGATCGGATTGGAAGGTATTCAACCATGCTCACCCCTACGGGTCCTCAGACGGTTCGGGATGATCCAAGATGTGTCTCTGTGGACAGGGGCAAGGCTATACGAAGATGAGTACAAAGGGCAGATTCCAATTCCCAGGATAAAAAGGCTACAAAAAGAATGGAACAACCTGGTTACAATGCCTATAGGTCAAAACTCATGGTGTACTCCTGAGTATTACGTCTGGATTAACGAGGAACAAGAGTTGTCCTAGCCAAGCAGGGAGGGCATAGCGTGGCGGTGGCTGATTTGCGTATTTACCCTGAGATCCTGCCACATTACCTAGTGACCACTTCAATGCACCGTCAGGTTTTCCTAGCATCCATTGACTACATGTTTCCACCTATAGAAAATGATGACCTGGTAGTGGAATGCATCCAGATAGAGTCAAGTACAGAGCCAGAAGAAGATCCGGATGAGTAGTTTGATATCAACAATGACGGGGAAGAGTTTGAGGAAGACACGGAGGAGAATCCGAAAGAGGAGCCAGAAGAAGAGGAGGATATGGGAAACTTCTTAAGGGATGGTTATTAAAGTTGGTTGATTTCCCCTCTTTCCCACTTTGTACCCTTATCCCTAGTTTTCTCTTTTACTTTTCAAAATGGAAAGTTGTCCAAGCCCATGCAGTTTTATGAAATAGTGATGTAATACTTGTTCCCACTTGTATCAGTCCAAATTATCAATGAAAACAGACTGCTTCGGATCTAAATATGTCAAGTTTAAATATTTTTCAAATCTTTGCGAATTAGGCCTACCTCCGGCAATGAGAGGTCCCCGCGAATTCTAGGAAACGCGTTAGCTGTAAAGCACGAATTATTTTCTTTGTGTGACTTCCTGCTTGTATAAATGAACAAACTGCCTCTTGTTCCTTTTTCTTTTCTTTCTTCTTTTTTTTTCTTCTTATTTTATTATTATCCTCGAAAAGCAAAGCAAGTTGGTTTGTGTCGACCAAAACTGGCAGAACCACCATACAATCTAAGGTCAAAGAGAAAGATATCAGCTGCCAAAGACACAACTGAACATGCTTTGGTCATAAACGACAGCCCGGGGTGATCGGGGGAAAACGACAACACTAGGAATGATGAACACGTGGCCAGGATGGCCTAGGAAATGGTGTCTTTAAGGGAGGAGGTATAGCATATCAGGGAACTAGCGCACCTGTCCGTGACAACACTTCCTCTACCATCCCGATTACCTTCTTTGGATTCACTCCCTGACCACTTCCTTCCACATCATGCCAGAACAACAACACCCAAACTTTAACTCCTCTCACTCAAGTCATACCTCCGGTGACCCCGGCTAACCCACCAAATCCACCTATCCACACTCCTTACGTGCCACAATACACTCAAACATAAAAAAGTCCACCTATTACCACTAGTGCAACTACCCCTCCTCGTGACGGCATCACTTTTACCACCAACCAGCACATACTTGTGGCACATGCTGCCACCCATGAGCGGTACGTTCCCCCTGTATATGCCATTTCTGAACCTACCGTTACAACACCTGTCATGGTTAGAATGCCTTATGAGATTGACCAATACGTTGAGATGGAGAGGGAATCCAGGTGTAAGGAAGAAGAATCAATATTTAAGTAGTTGCAAATGTTGAGAAGGCAAATGAAGAGCCTCCAAGTTGTCGGGGGAAGTGAAAGGTTGGACTACGAGGATCTGTGTATTCAACCTGATGTGGATATGCCAGCAGGATACAAACCCCCAAAGTTCAATATCTTCGATGGGACGGGGGACCTTCACTCACATTTCAGGGCATATAGTGACAAGTTATTTGAAATGAAGAGGAATAAGAAGCTAAGGATGAAATTATTTATAAGAAGTTTCATGGGAGAAACACTCACCTGGTATACTCGACAGCATCTATGGAATTGGAGAACTTGGCAAGATATGGCGGAGGACTTCATGAATCATTTTTTAATCAACACAGAGATCACTCCTGATCGATTTGCACTAGTGAACCTGCAGAAAAAACCATCCAAGTCATTCCAAGAGTATGCACGTCGGTTGAGGTTAGAGGCTGCTAAGGAGCTACCTCCGCTGGACGAAAGTGAACTAACAAAGTATTTCATCAGAGCCCAAGAGGGATGATGGGAATGGTGAGATAGAAATTCCCCGAGCTTGTCAATATGGGAGATATTTTAGAAGAGGGCATAAAATCTGGTAAAGTAAAATCCATGGCAGCACGGCAAGGAGCCAGCAAGTCCATCTAGTCAGGGTCAATTGGTAGCGGAAAGAAAAAGAAAGAAGAGGTCTCAGCAGTCATCCCTTACAACCAACCCATCCCCTATCACGGAAGCACCTCTTATTCCCCAAACAACCGTTCACCACCACCCACTTACGCCCAATCTATAACACCCAGCCATATTACAACCCTCAACCACAATACAACCCTCCTCGAGCCAACAATAACCAAAACCCACAATGAACATATGCTCCTGTCCTGACCACTACTCATCAAAACTGACTTGTTTATGCACCACGTCCTTATCCCAACTTTGAAGAGGGGAGTTCTAAAACATATACCCCGACTGCGGAGCCCTTGGCCCAATTGTTTGAGAGATTGAGAAGAGCAGGATTGTTACAACCAATCGAAGGAAGGGTTCCTAAATATCTCTCCAAGTATTTTGATGCCACTAAAAGATGTGTGTATCATTCCAATGTACTTGGGCATGATACTGAAGATTGCTTTAACATAAAAAAATAACCAAAAAATCGATCAAGAGCGGAGCCATTCAGTGCACTCCGTCACCGACCAATGTGAATCGCAATCCGCTGCCAAATGATCAAAATCATGGAGCTAACGTGATCGCATTGGACAAAAAGTATGACCTAAAGTGAACAACTGTCACAATAGGAAATGTAGAAGCTGCCAGGATCCCTCCTCAAAAGGCTCTGATTATTACAGTACAATTGAGGCCTAAAGTGATGGTTCAGACTTATCCACAGCAACCTACTGCTGCTACAGGAGACGAAGAAGGTCGGGAGTACAAAACTATCCCATGGACGTACCAGCAAAAGGGAAAGGCCAAAATGACAGACTTTGTTGCAGCCTATGGTATGACCAGGCCTGGGAGATGCTACGCTCCTGAAGATGCAAATCGAGGAAAATCGGGGAGAGAACAAATTCCAAGGAGGAACATAAGAAACCTAGAAGCCGTCGAGTTTTGTAATAGAATGTCAAGCAAAGAGTATTTTGTGAAGGAGCAGCTAAAGAAAAGTCCGGCAAAAATATCAATCATGGATCTGTTAATGAGTTTCGACAGTCATAAGGATGCCCTGTTGAAAGTACTAAGTGTGGTAAGTGTTACCAAGTAGAAACACTAGTGAGGCGTAGGCCGCGACAATTAGGAATGGTCGAAGCAAACATGATCACCTTTAGAAGAGATGAACTTCACATCACTGTCAAATGCGGGGAAAAAGTGGTGCCCCGAGTGCTGGTCGATGGAGGTTCAGGAGTCAATATTTGTTTGCTCTCCACCATGCGGGAGTTAGGAATTCATTTGAGGGAAGTCAAGGGAAGCCACATAAGGGTGAGAGCCTTTTATGGTTCGAAAAAGGATGTTATTGGAGAAATTTATTTATTCCGGTGTTGTTTCAAGTAATGGATATCTCCTCTTTCTACAACTTGTTACTGGGCAGGCCCTGGATACATATGGCAGGGGCCGTGCCATCCACTTTTCACCAATGCATAACATTTGAGTGGGGATGCCAGGAGATCGTGGTTCATGGAGAGTGGGATCACTCTGCCTATTGGAGTATGTTGTTCCATTCATTGAAGGGCTAGATGGAGTTGCCTTCCACACAGTGGAAATCATGCAAATTACCGAGATGGAAAAGACTGAACATAACTTGGGAATGCAGTCGTCGTATAGATCCAAGATAGCTATGAGGGAGATGATGAAATATGGATGCATGCCAGGAACAGGGTTGGGAGCCAATTCACGGAATCACAGAGCTAATTGAACATAATGGGTTGAAAAGAAGGGCCGACTGGCATAGGATATCAGCCTGCGGAAGGGAAAGCTCGCACTGTTAGCTCCGGGAAAAAGGTTTTTGTGCTAGAGCATGTTGCAAGTTTAGGATAGAGTTCAGTACCCGAAGATGATATCATCGACGGGATGGGAATGTTGTTCGTGAATATGATTGAAGGATGTTGTGAAGGGACAGACATCAAGACACCAACTATTAGGGATGTCAAGCCAGGGGAAGAGCTGCGGAATTGAACTGCCAGTCCATCTTTGGTTCTCTGAAGTCTTGGTAGCATGGAACTGTAGAAGTTTTCTTTTGAAAAGTGCACGGTCAATTGAGGCATGTACCATGTCTGTACCTTTTTGTCATTTACCTCTTCTGAATGCTTAAGATGTTCCCCTTTTGATGAAATAAAAGAATCATTTTCTCAAATATTGCAACTCCATTTACCGATTTATTTATACTTAGCTTTTCTTTTGAGTAATCAAATCGCTAAAACCCGCATTCCACGATTAGGACATGTAACGAAACCATTAAGCGCAATGACCCGGATTATGAGTAAGACGAGAGCATGATGCCTGACATTCTACTGCAAGAGATCGAGCAATTGGAGAGTCAAAAAATCCCAACCTTGGAGAAACAAAAATGGTCAATCTTGGAAGTGAAGAATATGTTAAAGAAACCAGAATCAACATCCACCTAGGAAATTGAGCTCCTCCAATAGTACGTCAATGTGTTCGCATGGTCCTATGATGACATGCCGGATTAAGCACCGATATTATCTCACATCGACTTCCCACCGATCCTACAGACCGCCGGTCAAGCAGAAACTTAAAAATTTAAACTCGATTTAAGTCTGAGGATAAAGAAAGAAGTGACCAACCAGATAGAAGCGATGTAGTAAGGGTCACCAATTATCCAAGCTGGTTGGAAAACATCGTCCCAGTACCCAAGAAAGACGGAAAGATCAGAATATGTGCGGACTACCAAGATCTCAACAAAGCTAGTCCAAAAGATGATTTTCTGTTGCCAAATATCCATATCTTCATTGACAACTATGCGAAGCACGAACTGCAGTTATTTGTAGATTGTTTCACTGGGTACCATCAAATCTTGATGCACGAGGAAGATGTAGAGAATACGGCTTTCACCACACTTTGGGGAGTCTACTGTTATAGAGTTATGTTGTTCGGTCTCAAGAACGCCGGCGCCACCTACATAAGGGCCATGACGACCCTCTTTCATGATATGATTCATAAGGAGATTGAAGTGTATGTGGATGACATCATCATAAAGTCTCGAAAGAGCTCGGAGCACTTTGACGACTTGAGAAAATATTTTGAACGCCGGCGAAGGTATAGTTTGAAGTTGAACCCAGCAAAGAGTACGTTCGGAGTCCCCGCTAGAAAACTGTTGGGCTTTATTGTAAGCATGAAGGGAATAGATCATCAAAAATTAAGGCTATTCAGGAATTACCACCACCAAAGAACAAGAAAGATGTCATGAGTTATTAGGGCAGATTGAATTACATCAGTCATCTCATAGCCCAGTCCACGGTAATCTGTGAGCAATTTTCAAGCTTCTAAAAAAGGATACCGCCACAAAATGGAAAGAAGAGTGCTATAAAGCCTTCAATACAATCAAAGAGTATCTCTCAAACCCACTAGTGTCAGTTGCCCCCGAACTAGGGAAGTCATTATTACTCTATTTGTCAATCTTGGATAACGCCTTCGACTGTGTGTTGGGGCAGCATGACGAAACTGGGAGAAAGGAGCAAGCCATCTACTACATGAGTAAGAACTTAACACCATGCGAGGCCAAGTATACCCTAATAGAACACACTTGTTGTGCTCCGACCTGGATTGCTCAGAAACTAAGGCATGTCATCATACACCAAGCATCTGATATCTCGGCTCGACCGCTTGAGTACATTTTCTAGAAGCCAATTCCTATCGGAATGCTAGCTAAATGGCAAATTCTCCTCAGCGAATTAGACATTGTGTACATAACTAAAGGCTATTAAGGGACATGCTTTAGCCGACCATCTCGCCAAGAATTGGTGGATAGGGATTATGAACCGCTTACCACGTATTTCCCCGATGAAGAAGTACTATTTGCTGGAGAAGATATTGCAGAATCATAAACCCTAGGTGGAGAATGTTTTTCGATGGAGCAGCAAACTTCGAAGGAGTCTAAATTGGGACAGTCCTGATTTTGGATTCTGGATAGCACTATCCAACATCGGCAAAGATAAGATTCCCTTGCACCAACAATATGGCTATATACGAAGCGTGCATCCTCGGGATCATAATGGCAGTCGACATGAATATAAAACAACTTTTGGTCGTAGGAGATTCAGATCTGTTGATACACCAAGTCCAAGGGGAATGGTCCACCAAGAATGTCAATATACTTATGTACCTACACTGTATGAAAGAGTTGTGCAAGAAGTTTACAAAGATTGAGTTCAAGCATGTCCCCATGATTCAAAAAGAGTTCGCCGACGCCCTTGCAACCCTATCATCTATGATTCAGCATCCAGACAAGAACTACATCGACCGTGTTGAGGTACAGATTAGGGATCAACATGCCTATTGCTTCCATGTAGATGAAGAACTAGATGGTAAACCATGGTATCACGACATCAAGAGATTCCTCGCCATCAGAGAAACCTGGAGAATGCTACTAATAGTCAAAAGCAACCTCAGTACAGGACGACCCCAGACTTAGGTTTGTTGAGATGTGTAGACGCCGCCGAAGCAACCAGATTACTAGATGAAATACATGTAGGAACGTGCAGACCCCACATTA
This sequence comes from Nicotiana obtusifolia, assembly GCA_002018475.1. Taxonomy (NCBI): domain Eukaryota; kingdom Viridiplantae; phylum Streptophyta; class Magnoliopsida; order Solanales; family Solanaceae; genus Nicotiana; species Nicotiana obtusifolia. The sequence goes on along the minus strand of MCJB01002825.1, from coordinate 28,125 downwards.
ATGGGTTTACATTAGCCAAGAAGATTTTGAGAGCTGGATACTTTTGGATGACTATGGAAAGCGACAGTATCCGCTACGTGCAGAAGTGTCACCAGTGCCTGATTCACGGGGATTTCATCTAGTTTCCACCAAATGAGTTAAATATAATGGGTTCACCTTCGCCATTCGCCGTCTAGGGCATGGACGTGAAAGGACCCATAAATCTTGCAGCATTAAACGGACATTGCTTCATCTTGGTAGCTATCGACTATTTTCCCAAATGGGTCAAGGCATCTACTTACAAGGCTGTCACAAAGAAGGAGTGGCAGATTTTTCTGAAAAAACATCGTCTGCATATTTGGGAAACCAGAGTCTATCATCACTGACAATGCCGCTAACCTCAACAGCGACCTCATGAGAGAAATGTGCGAGAAGCTCAGAATCGTCCACCGCAGGAAGGCAAGGCAGCCAACAAGAATATCAAGAGAATTATGCGAAATATAGTAGGTAATCACAGGCAATGGCACGAGAAACTACCATGAGAACATCCACTAGGGCAATGCCATATATGTTGGTATACGACACTGAAGCTGTGATACTCGCGGAGGTCGAAATACCGTCTTTAAGGTTCATTCGAGAGGCAAAATTGGATGACGTAGAATTGATACGGGTCAGGCAGGAACAAATCATGCTCATTGATGAGAAAAGAATGGATGCACTATGTCATGGTTAGCTATATCAGAACAGAATAGCCAGCGCATTTAACAAGAAAGTGAGGCCTCGACAGTTCATACCGGGGCAGTTGGTTTTGAAGAAAATCTTTCCCCATCAAGAAGAAGCCAAAGGAAAATTCGCACCAAACTGGCTAATTCCTTACGCGGTTCACCGAGCACTATCAAGTGGAGCTCTAATCTTAACAGAAATGGACAGAAGAGTCAACACGAAGCATATGAACTCCGACACAATCAAGAGATACTATGTTTGAAGACAAATAGAGTTAGGTTTTTGATGTAACAGAACTACGTTCAACCTGACTTCCCGTGGAGGGATACGTAGGCAACCCACGTAGGGTTCGGTTTCTCTCCCCCCTTTTTCTTGTAATAGAAAAAACAAATATCACTTTTGTAAGTTGCTTAGTACTACGCCGACTTGATTTCCTCATAAAGGAATACGTAGGCAATCCTCATCGGATTCAGTCATCTTTTGTAATTGAACTACGTTCTGGCCTGATTCCACTTGGATACATAGGCTGTCTAAGTCAGACTCAGCCATTTTCATTCTTAGTCTCATCATTTCGCATCTATTATAATCGAACTACGTCTAGACCTAATTCCATTTGGATATTTAGGCTGCCTGAGTCAGGATCGATCATTTTTATCATATTTCATCATAACCCAGAAACTATGTTCAGACCTAATTCCGTTGGGGATACGTAGGCAACCTGAAATGGTTCAGTCATGACCTTAGGAAAGCCTTGTAATGCATTAGTTCGAATTAGGATGCAATCGCGACAGCAAGAAGCCGCGTTGTCAGAAACGTCATGAGGATCGACAGCAGCAGGACAATGTTTTCAAGAGGATATGCTCGCGTGTGGAGAACCTTTCACAACATGTCATAATCCGAAACGACCGCATTTGCCTTAAAAAACTATTTTCAAAATGTTTTCTAAAGACTATATATATATATACACACACCATAATCTGTTCCATCTTCGTGGCACAATCATGTCCCAGGTCGGGGCAAACCAACAATGTGGTCGACACAAACCAACTCCTCCCCCACCCCCCTCCCTTCCCCAAGAAGTTTTCTTTGAGTGCAGGGTTGACAAGGAGTAAGGAAGCACTAGGACCACACTGGGGCAAATGACGGACCCGCCACTTGCCTAAGGCTATATCTTTTCCTCTTTCTCTTAGAATTTTCTAGTACAACTAAAGATAATTTTTGGATCCTTTGCAGATACCTCGGAGTCATACCGCTGATACGGAAAACCTGTACATAGCAAATCGTCTGTTTAACTAATCAGGAGCATCTTGTACAAAACAAGCCGTCAGCTCCACCAATTGAAGTCTTGTACATAGCAAAATTTCTGCTCAACTAATCGTAGCATCCGGTACAAATCAAACGTCGAAACCAATTGAAGTCATGTGTATAGCAAACCGCCAGCTCAATCAATTGGAGCGCCATGTACAAATAGAACGTCGGCTTCGCCAATCGAAACCTTATATAAAGCAAAACGCAAACTTTGCCAACAAAGTAATTCACATCGCTGCTTCATCGCAATGGATAATAGAATAGACAATCGCAAACCTGCCACAAATGTTCTGCCAATCGATGGTCGCAACATAGTTTCGCAGTCAAGAGTATCTCTTGGACATGCTTTCATTTCATTTACTATAACTTTGAATGTTTTAACATTTTGCTCACGCAGATTTAGGCATGATTACGGTTTATTCAATTACTCCCAAGAGGAGATTACTTTACATTTCAGTGCAAAGCTCTCCCAACAAGCGGAGACATTTCTCAATGCAAAGCTCTCCTGAAAAGCGGAGACGCACCCTACCAATCAAGCTCTAAGCATAGATAATTTTCAAATGCTCTGACAGCTGTGGAACGGTACACAGTTCGGCTAACAAATCGAGTCAAGATCAACTATCCCATCATCCCGATCCCAAATAACGGTTCACTGGCAGCCAGGCATCATCATTCCTGCATCATTGCATCTTAATATATTCTGCGTTACAATATATTGGTACGCGTGCATTTCATTTGTTTTGCAGGACTGCAACGTGGAACATTTTATTAGCAGTAGACCAAACTACAACGCTATGGGGACAGCCAACCCATTAGTAGGTTTAAGATCCAAGCTCAAGACGATCAGTGAAACTCAAAACTTTCAAATCCTTCAAATCAAGCCGCAAAATTCAAGCTATCACGAATGCTCAATCTTCTATCTCGCCATATCATCATAATGTGATACTGGGGAAATTTCCGTGAGTTTTGATTCCCCAAAATCTTTACTTCAGAACTACATGACGCCTGATCCAAGTTAAGCCCGAGGTATGTAAGCAATTCAAAGCCAAAATTCGGCCCCAATACCTCCAAAAGCTTCCCAATATTCCCAAAATCTTCCCAGATTCTTCCTTAACTCAATTATGCAATTCACCATCCCCATTTCCTACAATACATGCCTAGGTTGGGACAAAATTGGCTTTGGTTCAATTTCTTTGGCTGAAAACTCTTTCATCGTCTCCAGTCAAGGAGGGCAGCTGTTAATTGCCAATTTTGACCCTCCCTTTTAAATTAATTTATTTATACGTCATAATTTACAATAATTATTTTCAAAGTCTTTCCTAGTAACAAATATCTATTTTTTAAAATTAAACCAAGTATTAGTTTTTAAATTAGTCACATAGTATTAGCATTATGTAATTACACATATATTTACTATTTTCAAGCTTATTAAAATAATTATTAAATATACATTATATAGGGTCTATAATTAATTTGATAAATTACTCTTTAATTTCTACCTAATTAGATTATTATGTGAAATTCGAAATTAGTGTTACAATTTAGGAAAATAATGTATTTTATAGCTATTAATTAAAGTAATTAGTAGTATATATAGTAATTATAATTTTTACCACATTTTATTGAAAATTGTGAAGTTTATTTAAATTAAATTTAAAAGGTTTAGAAGACCAAAAGACCACAATTGCAATTCTCAAACCAAAGGCAAAATGGTCATTTTTAAAATTATTCTTGGCCAATTAACAAGCCCAGTCAGAAAATACAACCAACCCAAACACCCATCTCTTTCTTTGTTGGCGATCCAAGCCACCTTATTTGCACCAATCACGACACGCCACGTCGCCCTCCCTCTTCACTCACATAAGAAGCATAAACGCATCAGAGTCGTTGATCCCTTTAATCAACAGCTCATGCTTTTTCTCTAATTCTTCTTTTAATTTTAATACTCGTCCCAGAGACCTAATCTCAACCGTCCAAAACCCATTTATCTAACAGCCACCAATTTTTCCCACTTAATTCATTTCTATAAAATCTAATTACCAAATAATTGGAGCCATTGATCAACAGATCCAACGGCTCCCGTGCTGTCTCTCATCCTTAACCTGGAGACCAACTCCCAATCATCCCAAACCCTACTCATTTCCTATTTGACCAGTAGCCTTCCTTTTCCCTTCCTCTCTCTACTCTCTCAGACCCCTACAGATCTGAATCAACCAAAGCTTGCACAAACACGTGTAAAGTCTCAAATCAACCCAGAAATCCTTCCTATTGCCAGCTAAATCCGCGAATCCCGCTGCCTTCTCCCCTTTTTTAAACATTGAGGTTCAAAATCCCCAATTCCAAAAACCCTAGCCTAGAAACGAAATTTCAAATCAGCCATGGTCTTTCAAATCCATGGCATGCATGGCTATCCATCTTGTCCTTGTACTGCGAACCTAGCTATTTTCTTTCTCTTTTCACTATTTAAGGAAGGAAGAATGCTTTAATGGACGAGTATGCTAAGGAAGGGGAGTCACTTGCTTATTTGGTGTGTTTGGAATCCTCTCTCGCCGCTAGATCTCAAAAGCCCTAATATCGACATCACAGACTCAAAGAATGAAACCTCAAATCGACTGAGACCTTTTTTGTTCTTTCAAATCAAAGCACATGAGGAGTCGTTTCAAAGCTTCATCATGAGTATTCTGTACCCAGAGTTCAAACGCAGTGACCTCCGGATTTTGGGGCTTTATCCGATGGGTTTTCCTTCAGTGGTCAACTGCTCTCCACTCAGGTAAAAACTATCATGAATTCCCCTCTGTCTTAGAGATATTTTCACTCGATTTGCTATCATCATTGACCTTTCGTCACTTTCCACTACCGATTTGAATCTGAAACCCTAAGAGTCTTAAATGGCACTATAAATAGATCTCTTTAATGTTCTCACTAACACGACGACCTAATACAAAAAACACACACCTAACACTAAAGAAAAACATCTACACTATCCTCTAAGAGTAACTCTGATTCTTTTCAAAACTTAGGGTTTCTTATTGAATCTTGTTCTTTAATTTCTGAGTACTATTGTTACTTCAACCTTAAAACCTATGAGGTCTTAAGCAACTAAGAGATATCTTCGTGTGGTCTGCTTCCCTCAAAAAGGTCAGTATATTCCTCATCTCTCTCTTTCGCTCGTCTCCTTCGAATGCTATAAATGTGCTAGTTATCTTTTAAGAATTACAGTAGTTTATGGTTTTTGTAATTATAATGGAAATGCTTATGTTCTAATAGTATTGCCTGCATGTGATTATTTGTCATGCCTTTTGAGTCTTTATTTGATGATTGATCAAATTATTAAGTGATTCTTGATGATTTTTGTTTCTGAGTTCCAACAATCTACATATTTAGGTTGTAATATATCTTGAATGATTGTTCATACTTACTAAACTTCACAGCCTTTTATTGACGATTCTGCAGTGATCTTTGCCTTTACATATTGTTTCGTTGCACTCTATTAGTCTTATAGTCGAGTCAATTGTTTGATAATCATAACTAAGATGAATCTTAATGTACCTAAGTCCATAGCATCTACCATTTAACTTAAGCATGAAACTCTCTGTGTTTATAAGCTCTTCCTCTCTATACTAGTATCTATTAACTTCGAAAACAACTTCTGGCTATCACTATAACATTCTCATGATTATACCTAACAGTTGGATGCATCTGCATGAAACCATCTTGTTTGAGTTAAACTGTCTTCTTTTCTGAACCTTTACTATATATATTCTGTAAAGATTAAGTTATCTTCCTCATCATAGAACAAGTAATGATCATGTCTGGTTATAGTCAACTAGTAATTGTTGTGTAACTGAACTTGGTTGTCTCATGATTAGTTAAAATCTTCAGATACATGTTTAATTCAAAACTTACTTGGTGTAGTACTTCCCTGTCTTTAATCTCTTTGAACTACTGTTGGTTTTGTGAAGCTTACATGCATCTATCACTAAGTTATCTTCCATAAAAGCATGACTTATTTACTCTGTTATAATCAAGTGATAATTTTTAGAAGCTGAAGCATGACCGCTTCATACTTAGATACCAAGCAAGACTTATGTCTAAGTTGAACTTGTTTTGATACAATGCTTCCTTTACCTGTAATTTCCCTCTTCATTGACATGTTTAACTTTATCTTGTAATGTGCGAAGCTCCCCTGTCTATATGAAGTCACTACCTCACTTACCCTACCTATGTATAGCTGACTGAATATTGCAAGTATCCCCGTTTGACTCTATAATACCATGTTCTTGTCCAAAATTGTGCTCGGTCCTTTCACTATTTTTAATTTGAAACTAAACTTGATTCTTAAACCTTATGAGGTCCTTTTTTAATACTATCTTCACATGATGACATGTGTTCTCTTATGTTATTCTATTAGGAGGAAAAGTACACTTTGGTGGTAAGGTTATTTGGGAGTGGAGTTTAACTCTAGGTTGGGCTGCCCTCCCGGCACAAGCATTGCCTGGGCCTTGCATCCCTTGAGAACTTTGAAGTGTCAGGGTATTCAAAGGGGGCATCGACCTTGAGTGGAACTTCCTCCTTAGCCCTTAACTCATTGAGACATTTAATTCTTTAGGGGTTTAGTGTTTAATGAAAACGAAAGGTTTCAATGTAAATTATTTGCCAAGTGTAATTACCACATTAGTATAATTTCCCGTAGTGTTGGGATATTGATGGTTTCTTATTTTAGTTGTTTGTTTATATACATTTAATACATGGTTGAATATATTAAACATATAGAGTGCGTGTCTAATGACTTTTCTATCTTTTTTAGGCATGTACATCATTTGGGCATGCTGAGTTCCTAAGGAAATCAGGCCCAAGTCCCAGCCTTATTGCATATTTTGGAGGGTCCAGTCAGCTGTAGCCATATTTTTCAATTGTTGGGACTACCTTCTCGAGGCCCAACCATCAGAGTCCAGTCTTCTTTCCCTTATTTCCTTCGTTATTATTTACTGCTTCCTTATTGTAGTTTGCTACTTCATTACTTTCACCTACAACTTTGTAGTTATTGTACTTTGTTATCATGCATTTAACACTCATATATTAAATAACGTATTTTATCTTCATGTTTTAATATCACATGACACATAGGCAAGCTTTAAATAATATAGGATTTAAAAGGAATTAGTTAGTAACTAATCCTTGTTTCGCTAATTCTAATCTGCCGGCATCATTATAATCTCATCGCTCACTTACATTTTCTTAAAGAATTTTGAAGCCCATATTTTAGTCAAAACAGTGCCCCGTTCTCAGAAAGAAAAATGAGTAAAGAATCATCGGTCTTACTAACAAGAGGTAAATTAGATTTTGGTAAAATAGTGAAGCACTGTCGTCCCCAAATGAATTTTCAAAGATCGCTCATCTTCAAATTTTAAAAAAGAAAATTCAAGGTACATTTAGGTTCACTTTCTTACCAACATCTCTCAGATTTATATAGGCATCTATCCCCTAAGTCAACTTTTTTTATAGGTTTAACCACTTTTACAAGTCTTAAATCTGGACTACTTAGAATTCATTCAACCTATCTCTAGACCCTTTTATAATCTTACATCCCTCTAAAGTATTACATCCATTTTAAATACCCTCTCTTGGATATATATATATATATATATATATATATATATATATATAT